>JAXIVJ010005031.1:12500-77378 GCA_036785665.1 Chirona hameri
CCCCTCCCCCGAACTTTGGCTAGGCTCAGCTTAACGTTGCGTAAAAGAAGGCTCGTATGAGACACCGAAAATATACAGTTTTCTTCACAAAATTCGTTATTTGCAGGGGCGTCGCCACGGATTTTTGAGTGGGGGAGACGAAGTGCCAAATGAACCATCAGTACGGTTCGCGACAATGTGAAGGAAAATCAGTTTTTACCTTATAATTTGTACTTAGGAACGCATTTTTTAGTTCTAACTACGAGCTTTAAAAAAAATATAGCAGGTGATACTTATAGAGCTTAGCGCTTGTGCGAGGAACATACTTGTAATAATTTAACTGTTTTTACTGTTTTACTGTTTGATAAAGGTCTGTTGCCAAAATATTACTACGTGATCATAACGTTTTGATAACATTGGATTTGTCATATTTTCGAGGAAAAGGTCATGATATTTCGTTTTTTAACTATTATAACAGGTCATAGATTAAAAACAACAACTTCTTCGGAAATCTGCATGGTATATTGTTCAAACGATTCTATATTCAATAGGACCTGCCAGGCGATTCGCTCATCACTGTTTCGGATACATATTCTAGTTATTCGTGTTACATAGAAGGCTATTTCATACTAATTATAAGAAGTGCAAACCACCTGTCCGTCTGTCCGTTCGGATGTCGATTGCTTAAAGGAAATAGTTCACCTTCAACATTAGTTTTAAACTGAGATAGCAGTTTTGTAGCCCGTGTTGGGAAACCCCTATCTGCAAGTTTTCTTGACGGAAAAGACTCCAGCCGAATATATTTAATTTTTTGGCGAAGGAATGCGGTGCTGGCGAAAGAATGTTGTACTGGTTCTAGCAGAGGCTATACCATCAGCCAATCAGCTTGCAGCTAGTGCTAGCAAGCGAACCGCCGGCCGCCGGTTGGCACATCTCCAATGCGAGTCTATCCTTACGCGACTATCCTTACTATCCTTACTTTGGAATCTGATTGGCTGAACCATTTTTTACATTCGCGTGACGTCAGGACTCTAACTCAGAGAGTATGCATATAGTTTTGATAAACAATACAAATTTACGGCCTTCTGTCCTGAATCGACGAGATGTAAGGCCATTTTTGACAGTATAAAAATAAATTGTATTACAAAATATAATCAAATCGCGTTTGGTAAAAAAATTCCAAGGTGAACTATTTCCTTTAAAGGGATTATACGGGTTTTGCCCAGCATAATTGAGTTACATAGTAAAACGCACTTATAAAGGTGGTAGAAGTCCCACGGTAGCCACATTTTTCTGGAAATGACCTCTTCTGCACGTAAGGACATTCCAAAGTGCGCGGTGATGCCACCGCGTATTTTCTGCAGGACCGGCTGAGGCAGAGCCAGTCATCTCTTTTATGCTAATAAAAACACCTCACGTATGACATATTTCCGGTAAAATAAGCAATATTTGAAAGAAAATAAACTTGTTTTGTTCCAACGACAGCAGCAGTTACCTAGTTTTCCCATAAAATGTTGCAGGTTTATTACCCGGAGCGCACTGGCACACCACCGCCCTCGCACACGTCCAAACCAACCGACCCCGGAAAAGCCCGCGCAAATTCCCGCCACAGCGGCGCCCTGGGCCCAGGCCAATCACGGGGCGCGGCACAGCCGTGACCGCGGCACCGCCAATCACCTATCGCGTGACAGCCGCCGATTATTACGTCACAGCCGCTATCAGCTGCGCCGCCGGCCGGCGTCAGCTGATCGGCCGGCGCCGCCACGGCCAAGGTCACACACTGCTCATCGCACATTGCACACCGCTCCCTGATTTCATAAAATCACACACGCAAAACGGACCACAATCACCTCACCTAACCTAACACTCGCACCAGTGCCGCGGCGGTCTCCGCTCGCGCTCGCTGCGGCGGAGCGGAGGGCCGTCGGCAGCCACATCGGCTGGGCGCCCACCGCCGCCACTCGGGAGGTCGATCATGATCGGCGGCGCCTCACCATCTGCTTGCGCCTCGGCTCCATCGTCGCGGCACGGGCTCTCGTGCCGCGGCCGCAGGTCGCGCACGTGCCACGGCACGTCGTCCACCTCGACCACCTGCTGTGACACACCGCCGGTGACGACACCGCGGCGGGACGTGTCCGTGCAGCGGGTTCCCCGGCGCCGCATACCTGGTCGCCGACCCGTAGTCGCTCACCGTCGGACACAGCCGGCGGCACCTGGGTGGCGCTCTCACCGGCCGCTGCCGGGCGGATGCAGTCCCTCACGGCGTATCGATAGACACCCGCTGCCGGCGCCGAGCCCGTGGTTTCGCCGTCGCGAGGCGTCACATTATAAATGTGGACGGCCTCCGCGACCGAGCACGTCCGCCTCGCTGCGATCACTTTAATGGAGCGGTGGCACCGTTCCACCACACCATTACCGCCCGGCTGGTGCACGGCTCGGAATCTTAGGCTGACGCCCCACCGAGCCGTGAGCGCCGCGACCTGACGCCCGCGAAACACAGTGTCATTATCCGCGAGGATTTCAGTCGGCGCACCGCGCTCGTGGAACATCTGCTCCAGGTGGCCGCAGACCTCCACCGCATCCGCCCGCCGCAGCTGTCGCCACACAGAACCGCGACGGGCCGCAGTCAATCACAGACAGGTAGGCCCGACCCTGGTAGTGCGTGACGTCCATCGCCACACGCTGCCATGTCTCATCGACACCGAGAGAGCCGTGCCGCCACCGCACTGGCGCCGGGTCGATCGAGCGGCAAACGTCACAGCTGCGCACCACCGCTCGCACAGTCGCCCTCGGCACATCACACGACACGTCGCGCCGCACAAAGTATAGCGTTCGGCGAACGCCGGGATGGCCCGCCCGCTCGTGCGCCGCTCGGACGGAGGCGGCGAGCTCGCCCTCGGCGCCCGCATCTGCCGCGTCATCCCCGGCCCCGACAGCAGCGGCCTCGGCCGGCACGCCGTCGGCCGTACTCTGCTCGCGCACCCAGTCCTTTGGCACTCGAGTCAATGCATCGGCGAGATTCTCGGCCGAGCGGACAAGGGTGACAGTGAGCTTCAGCTGCAGCTCCTCCGTCAGCTCCCGGATGAGACTGACTCGCCGACGGATCAGCATCTCGCCTGCCGCACGAGTTCGCAGGCGCGTGCGTCCACTCAGCGCGTCACTGAGCCACCGGTGCACCGTGGCCGAGTCCGTACGGAGCTCCATCTCCGTCACGCCCCAGGCAACGGCCAGATTCAGGCCGCGAACGGCGGCGTCGAGCTCTGCCATGTTGATATGTGCCGACGATCCACTCGGCCGCAACCAGGAGGCGTCTTCCATCACCCCGCCGTCTGGCGTCTCGATGACAACGCCGAACGCAATCGAGCTCGCGTCGGCCCAGACGACAGCACGGTTGCCAGTCCAGCACCACTGGCCGCGAGCCGGGTCCGCTCCCGCCAGCCGCTCCTGGATATAGGCGATCTGTGCGCTGAGGGTGGCATCATCGGTGGCGTCGTCCCAGCCTTCGGTAAGCTGGTTGACGTGCCGCTTTAGCCAGGCGGCGGCTGGCCGCAGCCAACCGCAGACCGGGAAGTGTGCCACAAGCCGGCCGCACCAGGCGAACACCGCGCGGCGAGTCACGACCTCCGGCGGCGGAGCGACGGCACAGTCACGTGACCACTGTAGCTCTCCAGCGACGGGCTGCACGCGGAGGCCGAGCATGCGAGCTCCGTCTTCGGCCCGAGCAGGCGGCTTACACTCGAGTCCGAACCGGCGAAAGTGCTCCACCACCCGTTCGGCACTCACCACCCCCTCGTCCACCAACAGGTCGTCGACGTAGGGGGAGACGGCCCGCTCGACGGCCGAGTCCTGCGACAGGACAGCACGCACCACGGCTTTCATCAGCAGGGGGGCCACATTCAAACCAAACCCGACCCGGGTCAGGCAGAAACGCCGTCCGCGCAGCATCACGGTCTGATACGGCCACAGCCGCCGATCGAGCCTCAGCTGCAGGTAGGCGCGGCGCAGGTCGACCACGGCCACACGGCGGCCGTGACGACGCCACTTGCGCAGGTGGTCGGCACAGACATCGGCGTCGGCGCTGTACACCGCAACATGAGCGTTCAGCTCGCGCATGTCGAGCACCGGTCGCACCTTGTTGGCCTGCGGCACCGCCATCAGCGGCACGAGTCCTCGGGGTGGTCCAAAAACCGCCTCGTCGTACGGCTGGAGCCAGCCGTTCTGGAGCCACGACTCCAGCTCCGCGTCGTACTCCTGTCGCAGGGCAGGAGGAACTCTGTACTCCGCCACTCGGTTGCCGAGGCAGTCCGGTCCGACACCGTCCGCCCACTTCCAGGCGACTGTCCACACCTTTGCGGTGCCGTCAAATCGAGCGACGAAATCCTTCGCCTCCACAGTCAAGCTTGAAGTGGCGGCGGCCGCGGTCCCCTCCGCTGCTGTCGCCGACCCGGCCGGCCGAGCTGCCACAGGCCCACCCGCCGCGCCGCCCGGCACACTCACAAGCGGGGCCGGCCGGGTGGCCACAGGCCCGCCCGCCGCGCCGCTCAGCACACTCACGGCCGGGGCCGGCCGGGCGGCCACAGGCCCGCCCACCGCACCGCTCAGCACACTCACGGCCGGGGCCGGCCGGGCAGCCACAGGCCCGCCCGCCGCGCCGCCCAGCACACTCACGGGCGGGGCCGGCCGGGCGGCCACAGGCCCGCCCACCGCACCGCTCAGCCCACTCACGGCCGGGGCCGGCCGTGATCGCCCGCCGCGCTCGACCGAGGTCGCCCGCCGCGCGACCTCGGCCAGCTCACGCCCGAATACCGACTCGTCCGCGGATCTCACGGTCACTCCGCCCAAAGCCACCACTGCGTCCATTCCGAGCACTAAATCAAAACCCAGCGGTCGGTCGGCGACCACGAGCGCATTCACGTCAGCGCTCACGCCGCTGCACACCCCGACGCGCACAGGCCCGGTGCCGCGGCACTCATACCGGCCACCGCTCACCGTGATCACGTTAATCCGTCGTCCAGTCCACCGCGGACAGCGTGTCACGTGCACGATACTGCGTGTGCAGCCAGTGTCCACTAGCGCCAAGCAGCTGACTCCGTTCACCTCCAGGCGTCTCGTCGGCAGAGTGCCAGCGCCTACTGGCTGGGAGAGGAGGCTGGCGCTGACGCCTCCGCTCCGCGCCCGTTTTCCGGGCAGGCAGCAGCGAAGTGGCCGGGACGGTCGCAGGTCCAGCAGCGCCGGGGCAGCCGGCGACGAGCAGGCCGATCACGGCCCGGCTGGCTCCGGGCCGGCGGCTCACAGCACGCCGCTGCCGTCACTGCCTCACGCTCATCGTTCAGCACAGCGCGCGCGCGTACTAAAACACTGGCGAGCTCCAGCGACTCGGCGCGAGTGCCAGCCCGTATCAGCTGCCGCGTCGTCTCTGGCAGACCCGCCACGAACGCGCACACGAGCGTGCGGTCCGGAACGCCACCGAACAGGGCCGCGAGCCTCCGGAGGTCGGCCAGGAAGACGTCGGCCGACTCTCCGTGCTGCAAACGGCGGCTGGCGAAGGCGTCATACGCCGTGAATGGGTCCGGCGCAAACGCTGCGAACAGCGCGTCCCGGACCGCATCCGCGGAGCCACGGTCGGCGACCGGCAGCTGTGACCAAACGGCGAATGCGCCGCCGGTCAGTCGCAGGGGCAGGACGGCCGCCAGAGAAGCGCCTCGGAGTTCGCACAGCATCTGGGCGCGCGTGTGCCACTGCACCACGTCTCCGGCGCCGTCAAACTCAGGAATGAGTCGGGCATCAAATGCTCCACCCGCGCCGCCCACCGCTGCCACCGCTCCCGGGTTGCCTCCGTCCTCCATCGGGGCCGAAATAGCTTGTTGCAGGTTTATTACCCGGAGCGCACTGGCACACCACCGCCCTCGCACACGTCCAAACCAACCGACCCCGGAAAAGCCCGCGCAAATTCCCGCCACAGCGGCGCCCTGGGCCCAGGCCAATCACGGGGCGCGGCACAGCCGTGACCGCGGCACCGCCAATCACCTATCGCGTGACAGCCGCCGATTATTACGTCACAGCCGCTATCAGCTGCGCCGCCGGCCGGCGTCAGCTGATCGGCCAGCGCCGCCACGGCCAAGGTCACACACTGCTCATCGCACATTGCACATACAATTCTATATTTTTCATGAATTTTCATGCCAAAAAAATAATACGCCACCACCACATTCTCAACGCTAAAGGCCAGAGAAAAAAAAACACAAAAACACAAAACCTCAACGAACAGTGTGTAGTAATACAAAGTCCCGTCAGTTTTGAATTGCATAATAATTTTGTGATCCAGTGTAGGACTTGCAGATAATTCAAAACTCTCAAATTGATCTTAAAATAAAAGTGGTGGACAGTAGTGCCGATCAAGTACTCGTTATCTGATACTAGTCTCGAAAAACGCCCAAGTTTTAACGCTGATAATTTCTGAAATAATGGACTAAATGAGCATTGAGGTCCCTGTTATATGTCTTAAACGTGTTTCAAGCTCATACAACTGCAAAAGAGTGCATTTACTTTCAGGACGGAAACCCGTATAATCCCTTTAATCGGTCCAACCGTTTCTCAGCTATAGCAGGACAACGCTTTCTGACACCTCTGACGCGGCACGTGCCACGCGCCATGCTGACCCCTCATGTGAGACGAACATGTCAATAACATAATTGATTGAATGGAGCTATCAGATGGCGAGGACCGCTTGTCAATCGGATGCGGGATTCCAAAAATATAAGCTTCTGAAAAGCGTTACGGTCGGGTCGGGCCGGGTCGGGCCGGGTCGACCGCTTATATGTGAGAAAAACCCCGTATTCATTGAGGACTCGCGAGGGCTTCGCGCTCGCTCGTAATGAGCAATGTCATTCACTGATTACGTAAGGCATGCATAATCGCTGCCTCCTACGCTGAAGTTCGGATATAGGAACATCACCCATACTGGCTTTCTTTCTAGTGCGCTGCCGACTACCTCTCCATATTGCATAATATGTACAGGGGTCTTTATTGGGTCCGCGATGGCATGGGGCCCCCTCGTGGTCCCTTAACCCGCGACTTACTGGGGGGGGCTATGTTTTGTCCCCCCCTCCCGTTATTTTGAAATAACTCCTAAACGAACACCGGTATCGTCACCAAACTTGCAGTACATTCTCTCACATCAATTCTACACATGTTGGCAAAAGGAAAAATAGTTCACCTTCGGAAAATTTATCAGAACATGATTTTATTATATTTTTTAATACAGTTTCTTTTTATCTTTTCAAAAATGGTCCTACATCGCGCCAATTCAGGAAATAAGGTCGTAAATTATTAAGTTTATGGTGTGCGTTATTGTTCTGCGCATGCTCCGTGCAGTGGCACTTTCAGATGGTACGGTATATCATATATGCGCCGCATTTCTTCGCCAAAAAGTCAAATATCTTCGGCTGGAGAGTCTTTTCAGACAAGAACAGTTGCAGATAGGGATTTCTCAACACGGGCTACAAAACTGCTATTTCAGTTAAAAACCCCATGTTGAAGGTGAACTATTTCCTTTAATAACTCCGCGCACCTTGCAGTAAAAACCGCGAAATTTGGCATGTTAGTGGGAATGTATAGGGTCACTATCGTAGGCAAATTTTGCGTCGATCCATGATCACAATATAATGCAATTCTACTTATTCTTAATATGCCGTGAATATCAGAATTATATGCCCCTTCCGGCTGCCACTGGACTGGCTTTTTGTTTTCGGGAGACACTAGCTCGGTGGTCATGGGGGTCAGGGTCAGGGGTTTGATAGATATTTAGGAGGTCGGTGGTGCGATACAAAGTCACTGGCGTGTTTTTCCCATCTTCTTCATAAGCTCAGCGCATCTCACAGTTTTGCATGCTGGCCGACCCGGGCTGCCCGTAACTGTACAGGAGGACGGATCGTGCCGGAACCGGTGACTGCCGCCGGCTCGTTGTGCGGGGTAGTCGTGTGTGGACGGCTGGCCGAAACGGATACGGATGAAGTAGCCATAGGCGTAGGAACAGGGGGCAGGGGGGGGGGGGGGGCGGTTGCCCCCCCCCCCCCAACACTTTGGATTGTAACATTACGCCTATGGGCGTTGCATGGAAATAATCGACTTCAGAATGCCTCCGGCCCCTCAACCTGAACATAGTTCCTACGCCCCTGGAAGTAGCTCATGTACTTGGAGTAATGGATGAAGTAGTTATCCGAAAACTACCTCGGTTTGTAAACTTTGAACGCATTGTGGCAGAACTTGAACGAAATGGCTAGCATATTTAATTTGATAAATTTAGCCCGAAGCTTTTTAATGGATACATTTCCTAGGTCAGGACCCGACCAGTTTGAGGAGTGAGAACCAGTTTGAATCTTTGATTACCGAGCGGAACGAGGTCTTCCGTTAAAGGAAATAGTTCACCTTGGAAATTTTTTACCCAAACGATTTGATTATATTTTGTAATACAATTTATTTTTATATTGTCAAAAATGGCCTTATATCGCGCCGATTCAGGACAGAAGGCCGTACATTTTTATTGTTTATCAAAACTATATGCATACTCTCTGAGTCAGAGTCCTGACGTCACGCGAATGTAAAAAATGGTTCAGCCAATCAGATTCGAAAGTAGTCGCGTAAAGATAGGCTCGCATTGGAGATGTGCCAACCGGCGGCCGGCGTTCGCTTGCTAGCACCAGCTGCAAGCTGATTGGCTGATGGTATAGCCTCTGCCCGGGCTAGAACCAGTACAACATTCTTTCGCCAGCACCGCATTCCTTCGCCAAAAACTCAAATATATTCGGCTGGAGAGTCTTTTCAGTCAAGACAACTTGCAGATAGGGGTTTCCCAACACTGGCTACACAACTGCTATCTCAGTTTAAAACTAATGTTGAAGGTGAACTATTTCCTTTAAGGAAATAGTTGACCTTCAAGATTAGTTTTAAACTGAGATAGCAGATTTGTAGCCCGTGTTGGGAAACCCCCATCTGCAAGTTTTCTTGACTGAAAAGACTCTCCAGCCGAATATATTTGAGTTTTGGCGAAGGAATGCGGTGCTGGCGAAAGAATGTTGTACTGGTTTTAGCCCGGGCAGAGGCTAAACCATCAGCCAATCAGCTTGCAGCTAGCTAGCTAGCAAGCGAACGCCGGCCGCGGGTTGGCACATCTCCAATGCGAGTCTATCTTTACGCGACTACTTTCGAATCTGATTGGCTGAACCATTTTTTACATTCGCGTGACGTCAGGACTCTTACTCAGGACTCTTACTCTACGAGAGTATGCATATAGTTTTGATAAACAATAAAAATTGACGGACTTCTGTCCTGAATCGGCGCGATATAAGGCCATTTTTGACAATATAAATACAAATTGTATTAAAAATATAATCAAATCGTGTTGGGTAAACATTTTCCAAGGTGAACTATTTCCTTTAACTGGGGGGAAAATCTGCGTATGAGCGGCTCGACCGTAGCCATGGTTTCCAGAAGCATATTTCTTTGCAGTTATACGGTCGAAGTGACAGAAAACTTGCACACAAAAAACGTTCATGTCGTGAAACTATCCGCCGGTGTTTCCTTACAGCAAGCACAAAGTGTGCCTCAACAACAAATAGGGCGCATTAACGCCATAATATGACCATTTTTCTGCTACTGAAATTCCATTTAAATTCCTGTCAACTTCCTTCGAGAAAAGTAAAAATATCATCCTGATCCCTTCTATTCTTCCATTGCACTGATACTTTTTCCAAATGCTTTTATTATATTGAAACCTGCAATATTTCCGAACACATTATGGATTTATGTCTCCAAAACTGGGGGGGGGGATAATCCCCAGCCTGACGACAGGGGGGGGGGGGAAGGGGGGCGGTGTCCCCCCCCCCCAACGGCGACGCCCTTGGATGTACCCATGACGTCACACTATTCGCTGCCTTGGCTGAATTGTATCCAAGGCCTTGGAATGAATGGTGCATGAATGGATGAACATTCAATCATAGCAGAAGCCAAACTTGTGTACTAACTTTTAGCTGCCATATCACAATTTTATTTTCTACAAAGTAATTAAGTACCTACATCTGTAAGTACAAATAAAGGACTCAAGGATATATGGTTACAAATTACATGTAATTTGAGCTAAGCATAAATTAAGTTTCATATACTTTGGAACGAATTCAGCAAACAAAAAATAACGCAAGTCTGCTTTCTTGGGGTGGAGGGGGGGGGGGGGGGGGGGACGTCCCCCCTGATCTTTGAACTGGGGGATGCGTCCCCCCCCGTCCCCCGCCGCCGACGCCCATGGTCATTTGCAAGACAGCTTTTCTCGACCTCTGCCTGCCTCGACCGCGGATTTTACCATGTTCGAGCGGGTCTGTTTTAACATGGGCTCTCGGTTCGCAGAAAACAGCCCCTGTCATGAGAGGGCCCTCAGGACGGCCCCAGCATGCCACATTTTGTCAGGATCGGGCCTGATCAAGACCGGGCCCCTGCCTTACTGCCATGCCAGGAATGTGCCCGTGATATCAATAATTCGAAGGAACCGGGCTCGACGCCTGACTGGGCCCCTGATACACGCCTTTGCCAGCACCGGGCCCCTGCCTCGATCGGGCTTGACCAGTGACCAAGACCGGGCTGCTTCCAGGACCGGGTCCGTATCAATAATTTGCAAGGACCGGACCCTGTTGTGACCGGGCCTTTGCCAGCACCGGGCCCCTGCCTCGATCGGGCCTGACCAAGAACGCGCCCGTATACATAATTTGCAAGGACCGGGTCATGTTGTGACAGGTCCCTCGACCTGACCGAGCCCCATATCACGCCTCTGCCAGCCCCGGGCCCTGCCTTGATCGGACCCCTACCAGGAACGGGCCCCTACCAGTAACAGGCCCGTATCAAGAATTTGCAAGGAGTGGACCCTGTTGTGACCGGGCCTTCGTCCTGACCGGGCCCCATATCACGCCTTTGCCATCACCGGGCCCCTGCCTCGATCGGACTTGACCAAGACCGGACCCCTACCAGGAACTGGCCAGTATCAAGAATATGCAAGGACTGGGCCATGTTGGGAACGGGCCCTCGTCCTGACCGGGCGCCATGCCACGCCTTTGCCAACACCAGGCCCCTGCCTCAATCGGGCCTGACCAAGACCGGGCCGCTACCAGAAAGGGGCCAGCATTAAAGGAAATAGTCCACCTTCAACATTAGTTTTAAACTGAGATAGCAGTTTAGTAGCCCGTGTTGAGAAATCCTTATCTTGACTGTTTTCTTGACTGAAAAGACTCTCCAGCCGAAGATATTTGAATTTTTGGCGAAGGAATGCGGCGCATATATGATATACCGTACCGTCTGAATTGTGCCAGCACTGCATGGAGCATGCGCAGACCAATAACGCACACGATACAATTAATAATTTACAACCTTCTGTCCTGAATTGGCGCGATGTAGGACCATTACAAAAATTAAAAAATAAAATGTATTAAAAAATATAATATAATGGTGTTCTGAAATTTTTACGGCGAACTATTTCCTTTAAGAATATGCAAGGACCGGGTCCTAATCGGCCCACATATCACGCAAATTTGCCAGCAACGGGCCCCTGTCTCGATCAGGCCTGACCAAGACCGGGCTTCTGCCAGCGCCAGGTATGGGCCAGAATACGGGTTCATGTGATGCGTGCCCCTCAGAAATTGGGGGGTCAGCTGACCCTTTTGACCCCCCTCTCCCCTCCCTGCCAGACTGGTTATTGATTCAACTCTGATTGAATCGATTTGAATCGTTCAATCAAAATTCCTTGAATCAAACAATAATTGATTCACCACAAGATCTTTTGATTCATGAATCGTGATTGAATCAAAACCCGCATCAAATCACGACTGATTGAATCAAAAGATTTAACGATTCTTAACGGTGCAAGTACACTGGTAAATTGTGCAAATACATACAATCCCAGTGGCTACATTCATTTATACTGAAATGGTACTGCTGTAACAATGTTTTAATGATCATATATATATGTATGTTTCCATTTTTATTGATTTGATATAAATTAAACACATATATTTAAATGTTGCATCAAATGTGAATCGATTAAAATATTTGTTTTGATTCTTTGAATCGGAAAGAATTAATTATCAAAATTGTATACGTGAATCGAACAGTGATTGAATCATTCAGATTCCAAAGTGAATCATGATTGAATCGTTCCAAAAAAGTTGAATCAATAACCAGTCTGCGTCCCTGCATGCGCCACTGGGTTGTCAGGGGGTGTCATGCCTATCTCCGTAACGTGTCCACCCTGTCCAATGACGTCACGGTTCAATGACGTCACAGTTACAGTTTCCACCAATGGGGTGGCCGAATCGGGAGCGTTCGAGACCGGCCGCCATGTTTGTGTACAGGGGCGGGCCTTGACCATATATGGGCATGGACCGCACACATTTTGCATACCTCGGTTTGACATCGCCTAGCGGCTCACCTTGACAATTTAGGAGAAAATGACCGAAATGCGAGCTGTAGAGGACATTTCAATATATTATTTAGTGCTTAATTAATCCCGCTGGCACCTAAGGTATTCAAATGGTAGGACGTGAAAGTCGGCCAACTTAACACTATTTGAATAAGGAGCGTGTGGCGTCACGTGTCTCTGACGTCACCCCAATTCGCTGCCTACCCCGGACGGGTCTACCTAGCCTTGGCGAGTTGTAACTGTCGGCTGACTACGTGGTCCGCTTGAGGAGCCGGCTGCCGCCAGTGACGTCATCCGGCGGTTTGCCGAGTTAAGGTCAAATGTCTCGTGTCCTTACCTGGTTATAGGACCTTGGAACATATGATGCGTTTCGGTGACGATCGGTTGAAATAGCGAAAACGAAGTGCGATAGGAATACTAATGACGTATGCGAAACGTCACCAAATTTGGCCCTTTAAAATATGACCAAATATACCCAACGGTTTTTGCGTTGAAACTCAGCAACTAGATCGTTTTGGAAGGAACAATTTCAGATTTGGAGATTTCTCAGTACTCCCGACAATCTGTCTATCTCAGTTAAAAACTAATGTTAAAGGTGTACTATTCCAATTTTGTACTATGTCAATTTTGCAATCCAGCACATTTTATATCAATGCAAAGTGAACCAAGGATTGACGGTTGGTTGACACTAAATTAAAAAGTTTCCTTTATTTTTTTTTATATTCGAAGAAACAACTTTTGTTTTTACTTGTGTATCCCTATTGACTTCTCAGCACATTTGAAACCAAATAAATGCAAGTTGGATTCTTCATTTTTTACTGGGTACCTACAGTACCCAGTAAAATTTGGGGTTTTGAACTTTACTGGGTACAGTGTACCCAGTGTACCCAGTGGTGGTTACGCCCATGTCATGTTTAACTGATAAGATATTCACGAAATCCTTTTTGGAAGAAAATGCCATCGTGACATTTGGTGACCTATGGAGCCTTAACTATTGACCTGAGCTCAAATTTGATAACACCAATGGAGACTGCATCTTCCATGAGTTTCTGTTGCCTTTTCCGTCTTTCCTAGCTATCATAGTTACAGGGTAGAATAAGCTGTGTATGCTTTTATGTATAATCGGTAGAGTGGGCAGCGTCCCTATCATGTGCGACAACGTGTGTGTGGGGTGGGTGTTGTGTGTGTGTGATTGCAAATACATGTGTCTCTCTCAAAGTTACCAAGATATTTGTTGGGTTTTGGAGCGAAGTGCTATACTTGTTGACATGGAACCACATTTTTGTTTGACAGTTTAGAGAAGAACTCCCTAGGCAAGGCCGTATATAGATCCCTAGGATCCGAACGTACTCTTTTTCTTATCCACAACTACGGGGTGCAATTTAGAAGAAAAGTGTAGCCCTAAAACCCATGGTAAGGTTTTCAGCCGAATTGACACATTTTCTGAATTTATTCGGACGAAGTTGAGAAAATAATTATTAAAATGGCTGATTCTCTAAGTTAACAGGATTTAAACATTTTGATGTACAATTTATTATTGTATTTATAATACGATTTTTAGTTGAAGACTCTGACCTTGGAAGTGGGTATCGTGTCAGATTGTCAACAAACTGGGTCGTGCTTGTTGGGTGGCAGTGTGAATGCGATTCGCTTTTTGGTTTCTTATAATTTCGTGCGTTTTCATTAGACTCATCACATCAGTTTCGGCTGGTTCGTTGTGTGACAAAGGTAAAATTGTATTTCGATGATCGAAGAAGACTTAGCAGCGACGGCTAGAATGGATCAGATCTGTCCTAGTTCTGAGTGGGAATCGGTGTCAGTAACGGTACCTTAGGACTCTGGCTATGCCTCTGCTCTGAATGAAGCGACTAACTGATAGTGCGTTTTAAAGTAGGCCCAAAACTTCAAAAAACATGTGTAGGCTTGTAGAGACTACTACCTTTGCATTTTGGCTTGGGATATATATAGATATAGCTGCTATATAGCTGCTAAGTTTAACCGCGCCGAATTAAGTTACTGCATCTAATGTGTTGCTTGTTGGAAGTTGGAACACATTGAAATTTGTGAATAGTCCAGTAACCTTAGCATCGTCAGTAAACAATGTCTGATTAAAGCCATTTTGGGTCAAACTACTGATTATCCCACAGCATTTTATATGTTACAAAACTTAACTATTTGGTCATTATGCATCTTTCAAGACACTATTATGTGCCTGTTATGTTATTTAGTTATGTATTATGTTAGTTATGTAATTAGCCTCCCTACACATTTTTATTTATAATGAAGGTGTGCAATATGTTTCCTGCACTCTATCTTTTGGGAATATGTGCCAAACTTTTATGAACAATCAACGATCATTTGAAAAAAGGTGCATTGAAATTGTCAGTTTAAAGGAAATAGTTCACCTTCAACATGGGATTTTGAACTGAAATAGCAGTTTTGTAGCCTGTGTTGAGAAATCCTTATCTGCAACCTTTCTTGGCTGAAAAGAATCTTCAGCCGAAGATATTTGACTTTTTGGTGAAGGAATGCGGCGCATATATGATAAACTGTACCGTCTGAGAGCGCCAGCACTGATCTGAGCATGCACAGACCAATAACGCACACCATAACATTAATAATTTACAACCTTCTGTCCTGAATTGGCGCGATGTAGGACCATTTTTGAAAAGAAGAAAAGAAACTGTATTAAAAAATATAATAAAATCGTGTTCTGAAAATTTTCCGAAGGTGAACTATTTCCTTTAACAGTGGCCTATAACCTTACTTATTTAGTGTCAGCGATTTGTTTATAATTGCCCATTCAACAACGTTTAACAGATTTATGCAAAAGCGCCAGATGTTGCGCTTTCCAATAGTGGAGGGAAAATACTGATCATTAATTTTCCCAAACTTCCAACTTTGAATGAGGGAATAATTTTATTTCATTCTTAAATTTAGATCATATCATTTTAATACCATAATGGTAGCTAAATCAATTGTTGCTAACACAATCAAAAGGTGATTTTCTGCCTTTAAGGAGATTCAATTTATTGATTGGCTGATTGATTGATTTGTTGATTAATTGATATTAATTGGCTTGGGGCAACTTTGATAGGTGTTGTCATAGTTAACCTGACTATCTAAGTAGCCCCGGATGACATAAATAACTCATGGTGAGCAGGTAATCAGGCATTGATAAAGCTCAAAGCTGAGTACTTATGTGTTTTGGTGGAATTTTCAACTCTTTATGCTTATTTTAGCCATCATTTTCCACTCTTCATCCCAGCTCCAAAGCAATCCTAGGACCCTGCAAACAATATACACATCTCAACTGAGGAGCAATATTTGCCCTCCACCAATAACTTTTGGCTGATACACTATGTCAACAGCAAGTTAAACCACATATATGGCACCTTAATTACAGAGAAACTTAATGGTAATCTAACCACTGATCCATAAGAGGTTAGAGCTTGAAAATAAGATTGTCTGTCGGCTATATATGATAGACAACACAATGTTGTTCAAACTACTTACATACATCATAACAAACAACATAGAAGGAAAAGGGTTTATGAATGAATTATTCAAAATAAGTGCACTTTTCTATGCAGACGATGGGCTGTTGTTGGCGCAACACTGGAAAACGCAGCCCACAATCTGAGGATTCTCATTAAAGTAAGTGCAACATTTGGATTGGAGATAAACAAAGAAAAAAAGTAATGTAATAATATGGAATATGGAAGAACAGCCTGCTGACAGGAGTAAAAGTAAAAGACAATATTAAGTATTTGGGTATAGTGGTCGAGAATAAGTGAAACATGTTCAAGAAACAGAAGAAGAATATGATAGAAAAAGCACAAAAGCTAGCAAATATGACATATCCAGTCATACACAAGAGTTGTCATAAACTAATGATAGGAAGACATTCTGGAAAAGTGTAGCATTACCTTCAATATTATATGGAACCAAGCATCATAAACCTAACAGAAACAGAAATAACGGAACTACAACACATAGAGAACGGAGTATATCAGCAAATTCTACGAGCCCCGAAATATGCACCTAACTGTACATTAAGAGGATAAATTGGAGCATCACATATGAAGACTAGAATCATAAAGTGATGACTACAATATCTGGTAAACATCCAAGAACTCATTAAATTCTGCCGGCCAACAGGAATTGTGCGATCGGGTGGTGAGGTCAGGACCTGCGCAACAAGCTCTGCTTAGCATGGATCCTGACCTCGGAAATCCATCCAAACAAAACATCAGACTAAATTTATTAAAGAAAAGAAAAAAAACGGGGAAATCAGTTGCTCAAGAATGTTGTGGAAGCAGTGGAACAAAATGACAAAAACAAAGGTACCAATATTACAAGAAGCTATAGACAAGAACTCTGTATTCAAGTAGCAGAGTTTCAAAGAATGCAAAAGAAGGGTATCGAAGAGAGCGCAACCGAATAGGACTTATAAAGATGGCAAGAAGAAATTAGAAGTAAAAGTTGCTTACATATGTACCAGAATTGGAAAACGGAAATTAAGGAAGAATCTTATGTATGACAACAGACCTTCATCAGTTATCCTATACAAAGCAAGAACCGGAATTCTTCCATTTAACAATAGAAGAAGTCACACAGGAGGAAGTATTGGATGTGACTTATGTGGGGCAGAGAAAGAAGACACAGCACACTTTATCCTACAGTGTCCTAGAGTACAAGAGGAGAGAAGAAAGGCAACTGCACTACAACAACCTTATGAAGAAAATCTGGAAGATATTACTGGAAATTTCCTGTTCAACAAAGAAGATATCAAGATAAAAGGGAAATACTATTCAAAATGTGGAAAACAGGAGAAAAACAAGTGAAAATGCTCCAGACGAATGACAAATGACAGGCAAGATGTAGACAAGTAGGGACTCAAGGAGGTGCCGTTACAAAGGCCATACCTCCGAAACTCATCATCATCATATGATACAAATAAGATAACCATCAAACCATCAGCAACATATGATTTGCAGGGCAGCACAACAGATTTGTGTTGTGGGGAGGGGCAAACCAAAGTCAGGAGCCCCATTTGAAAAGGGAACTCCCCGGTTATTTTCGTGGGGGTCTCGTCAAAAAAAAATCCACACTGCCTTCCTAGGGGCCTCCTCGGAATAAGTTGTGCTTTTAGAAGCATTCTCTGAAGTATCCCATGAACAGCTTCTCCGGTTATTGTCGAAAGGGCCTCTGTGGAGCCTATATTTTTTTTTTAGGGTCATCTTAGGAGCTTTCTCAGTCTTTTCGCGGCCTTCTTGGTGCTTGTGTCGGCCATCTCTTTAGGGGCTATTTGGAGCTTGTGTGGGTTGTTTTTAGTGTCTTCTTTGAGTTGCCTCAATTGTCTTTTAAGGGCCTCGTTGGTCACTATTGTCACACTTATCTTTTTAGGTGCCTCCTCAAACATATCTTGGTTTGTTATTTTAATGGGCGCCTTGAAACTCATTCCTATTGTCTTTGTATTTTGGAACTGCTCAGTATTTAGGCATATTTGTGAGGTGTCTCCCTTTGTTGTTATGGGGGCCTCCTTAAATGGGGGGGGGGGCAATGTTTGCCCAGCCCCTGCCCCCCCCCATTGTGGCTCCGCCCCTGATGATATGCTACGAAATACCTTGCGTAGCAGTTACGTTATTTGAATATTTTTCGGTAGTACGCTACGAAATGCTACGATTACGCTACAGAACGATTTCTTGAGCTACTAGTTACCCAAAAACATACTGTGCCGTAACGTAGGCCATCACTGCGTATAGCTTGCTCAGACGAGTTAACCCTCGCCAGTGCAGTGAAGCGTCCGATACCTATGTGACCGTGCAGAGGGGGGGGGGGGGGGGGGGGGGGGGGGGGTTGGTGGTGTTCGAGTCCGTCCCCCTGGCGATTCGCCCCTAATTGAGCTAGAGCTTCGATTAAAAAACGATTGTGTTGCTTGTGATGAGAGGAAGCCGTTGATGCCCGATTTTATAGTCCTGGGTCATTATGTGACCTCTGGGGTCATGTCAATGACCCGGATGTCATCCAAATCGTTAATGCCTAGGGCACTGTCCTGAAATTACTTTTTGCAAGAGTGTGATGAACGCTAACTGGACGTCACTATTACAGAAAGGAGTGGATGCTGATGTTAAATTTTACGTTTTAAGCGAACAGTTGATCAGCTTCAGGCAGTAGGCTTGCTGTACGTTTAACAAAAAAATATAGCTGCACATGGCGGCACAGATAATTAACAAGATGTTTGTTATATCAAATTTTAAACTAAATTGTTACTTGGATTGATACCTACATATAGACGTTATTTCGGGGGCAAGTGACGTGACAAAAATGTTCAATTGGGTGTGGTTTTCCACTCACATTTGCGAAATTCAGGACACTGGCCTAGGGATTGAACTCTACTCGAGGTAGAATCGTGAACAGCCTTGGAATTTGGGCCATTTTCCGGACTTTTTGGGTCCAAAGAATTTTGCTCTCTTCATATTTGTTCAGGAAATTTGCTCTCTTTTCGCCTGATCTTACTGACATAACTTAACGCCTGATCTTACTGTTAACATATAATTCAATTTTCCTCACAATTATTTAATATCTATTACAAATCAGGATTTTTAAACTTCCAAGTAAAATAATTAAAACAAAAATGAAAATCTTAACTTGCCTGACAATACAATTTTACTCTCCACCTATGGACTTTTTACTATCCGGGACCAGGTCATGAAATGAAAAATCCAACACTGATCGTGAATGAGCATATAATTATGCAAAATAGGTGCCAAATTTGAAATCAGCATCACAAAATGGCCTAGAAACTACACCAAAATCCAAGAAGGTCGTCTCAGGTCATCCGATGCCAGTGACCTCAGTTGACCTGTGAAAGTGCATGACCCCAGTGGAATATATAATAATGTAAATGGATGTCAAATTTGAAATCTGCATCACAAAATGCCCTAGAAACTGCCAGAGGCCAAAAAGTCATCTCAGGTCATCGGAGGTCATTGACCTCAGGTGACCTTTTCAGTGGTCAACAGAGGTCAGTCAGTTAATGGGAAATAATTACATTTGTCCACAAAAATGGAGTTGTTACTTGAAATAGATAGACGACACCAAAATATATTGTAAATTGATCACATTTTGCATATAAACATTCCTACCGAAAGATATTTCCAGTTAAAGTTGATAAGCGTTCCACGCTTATAATGGTCGGTACTCACAAGTACTTGGTAACGAATTCACTGTCCAAGCTAAAATTAGCCTGCCTATGCATGGTTATTTATCATGAAGGTATATAATATGTTTCATGCACTCTATCTTTTGCAAATATGTACCAAACTTCTATGAAAAATCAACAAACATTTGACAAAAGTGCATTGAAACCGGCTGTTTAGTTTGGCCCGGACGGCGACCTAGTTAGTGTTCTCTATTAATTACAAAAATGGATATTTTCACAACGAATTTTCAACATACAGGTATTCAATACATTGTAATGCACTCATGAAACATTTAGCTGAACAGTTTTTCCGTAATCAATTAATCAACATCTTAGAAAACCGTGATACATTCGGCGGATTAACTTGGCCCCCTACGACGACTTATTTAATGTATGCGATTTGTTGAAAGGTAATTCAACAATGTTGAACAGATTGATGCAAATATGTCGTGTTTCCAATAGTGGAGGGAAAACACCGATCATGAACTCCGAAAGAAGTATATGTACTTGTTTTTTTTGTTGTAATTTTTCCAAACTTCCAACTTAGAACTAGGGAATAATTGTATTTAATTATTAAATTTAGATCACATCATTTGTATACCATAACGGTAGCCTAATCAATTGTTGCCAAAAATAAAAAGGTCATAATTTCCTTTTAATTAAAGGCCGGAGTCGATTTCGGAGTCGGAGTCGGAGTCGGAGTCGATTTCGGAGTCGGAGTCGGAGTCAGAGTCAGAGTCGGAGTCGGAGTCGGAGTCGGAGTCGGAGTCGGTGTCGGTGTCGGTGTCGGTGTCGGAGTCGGTGCCGGTGTCGGAGTTACCTGAAAACTGATCGACTCGGCAGCCCTGGTGCTGCCTGCTGACGCTGTGTCTGTGTCTGTCGGTCAGGTGGTCACACTCCGCGGCTGCGCCATGAGTCGGTCCGAGGGTCTGGTCCAGCGGCGGCACGTGGTGCGAGACAAGCCGGCAGATGACTCGGTCGGCAACGAGGAGGACGCCGACCACTTCAACGACCGCGAGTATGACGGCGACAGCAAGGAGACCCGGCTCACGCTCATGGAGGAGGTGCTCATGCTCGGACTCAAGGATAAGGAGGTCAGTCACACACACACGCGCGCGCGCACACGCACGCACGCACACGCACGCACACACACACACACGCACACACGCACACACGCACACACGCACACACGCGCACGCACGCACAGCAAATACATTTGTATATAAATTAAGTCCGAACCTTTTGACTAGAGACGCAAATTTCAGGACCACGGAGCCGGCGCTGGGCCCAAATTCAGGCCCGGCGTGCCTGAAGCTGTGTCTGAACTCAGGCTTGCCGGTCTCATGCCGGCCGGGCTCAGCACATGTTATCAAATAAAATAAAACTTATTAAATATATATAAATATTGGCAGAAGTCAGAACATACATGCTTAAAGATCATGATAAATTGAGAAAACAAAATATACAACAGTAAAGCACCATCATAACAAATAACAATGTCACAGCTTACAAATTAAAAGTGATAACTAGTACGACCTAGTAAGGAGTGGACACCAGTGAAACTTAATAAATCAAACTACAGGGTCAATTCATGATCAATTCATCAGCTCAGTCACTGCAGCAGTGCGAGAGTCGAGTGCAGTCAAACAGAAACAACTACCCCAAATCATATTCCACTGTCATCACTAGTAACTAGGTGGGGTGGCATACAATTGTATATTTAGTCATCCCATTGCCCCAGGTCACCCCAAATTATTTTGTATAACAAATAAGTACCTATGGAACAAAACCACCCATGTGTATGATAATAATTATTGTTAGTACTATTGTAAATACATATTACTGAGAATATTTATTGATACATATTTACTATTTAGTTCCACATGAGAAAGGACATATTCAAGTCATATCATTTGTAGTTTTGGCAGTGAACAAATATTGTATTTTATGAAATTACAATTATAAAGGTGGAAAGACTGCAAACACAAAAAAAAAAATTGCAAAGAAATCTTAAGTGGCCAAGACCTATCCCAGAATGCAAACCTGTCTAGTTCCACTTCAACTTCTTATCACAATAGCTCCATAATGTATATATGACCTTGCATAATTACACGTGACCCACTCCCCAGCAACACTGTTGTTGTTGTTGTTGGGTTAGGGCGCGTAGCCTCGTGGCTCAAGCGTTCAAGACCCCCAACAACACCTTCAAAACCAATTTCCAAACAATGTGTTTTGATGAGTCACATTTGCGACGAATTCGCCAGGACTGGGCCGTAAAAGAATCACGTGTGTCAATTAAGCAGCAGATCGACATTCGGGAATTCACTTTGTCACTTTGACAGATATTCACAACTTCACACCTCAGAATCGCGACGCCTCAGAATTGCGTGAAGACATTTGTTCATGTTCGTATCAGACTGGTTATTGATTCAACTTTGTTTTTGGAACGATTCAATCATGATTCATTTTGGAATCTGAATGATTCAATCACCGTTCGATTCACGGATACAATTTTGAGAATTGATTCATTCTGATTCAAATAATCAAAACAAATATTTTAATTGATTCACGTTTGATTCAACATTTGAATATATGAGGTGAATTATGTCAAATCAATAAAAATGGAGACATGCATATATATGATCATTAAAACATTGGTACAGCAATAGTATTTCAATATAATTGAATGTAGCCACTGGGACTCCATGTATTTGGACAATTTACCAGTGAACTTGAATCGTTAAATCTTTTGATTCAATCAGCCTTGATTTTATGCGGGTTTTGATTCAATCATGATTCATGAATCAAAATATCTGGTGGTGAATCAATTATGTTCTGATTCAATGAATTTTGATTGAACGATTCCAATCGATTCAATCAGTGTCGAATCAATAACCAGTCTGGTTCGTATTCGAAAATAAGCTGTAGTATCAAATCCTAACCCTTGGGGCCAGTTCAAGTTTTTAAATATTTTAAAAGAAGTCCATCTGCCGAATCCGCAATATGTTGACATTTTAATTTTGGTGATTTTAAGTTTAAATTATGGTGATAAAGTTAGTAATTTCGGTGACTGGATTAATTGTCTGCGCCGTTTTGAGCTTAACGCTTCACATTTGTCAAATACTTCAGCCGCCATTACGCACAGCAGTGAAGTTGTACCAAGGCAGTTGACCAGGGTAGTAGAACAACGGGTAGAACAGTAAGGAATGTAACGCCCAAATGAATTAGACAAGATATAATTTGTATCGTAATTGTTTTGTCTATTATAAATTAAACGTATTGTTTGCTATCAATAACTTATATTTCCATAGATTACATCTTTATTTATTTAATTAAATGCCAGCAAATATACGAAGTAGTAGTCAAAGTAGTGTATTTGCAGTACATGTAGCATTTGGAAGCGATCATATTAAATTCTACTACGAAGTAGTAGTCGAAGTAGTGTATATTTCTGTACTGTAGTAGCATTTGGAAGCCGTCAGCGGTCGTCCCGATATTTTTAACCCCTAAGCCCATTTAACCTTTTTACGCCCGGAATATCGAAAAATGATAAATAAAAACGTTGTAGCTAAGGCTTGTAGCTATCTGTTCCAGAAGTCGGATTTAAAATATGTACCATAGGTTACGATCCAGCCTCGTCTGAAAATAATCGATTTAACATGGTAACTCTATGGTGTAGTAGGTTTGTAACGCCCAAACGCCCGAGTGCTGCCAACCGTTACTGGTGGGGGCTGAGTTGTACGGCCTTGGCCTTGGCAGTGAAGTAGCGTTGCTTCTCTGTGCCCACTGCCCAAGGCTATATAAATATGTACCAAGGCCGTATAAGAGTGGCTGTGCGTGTGACTGGCTTGGATGTTAGTTATAGATATATTGGCTTGGATAGTGAGAAAACCGAGGATACTCTGTAATTTAAAACAGGTTGATTATTTTATTTGTATCATTTAAGATATGATTGTCACTCCCAATGGTTTTAGGAAGTTTGTCATACTTAAATGTCCAGGAAAACTTGCCTTTTCCCCATTATCCTGTGAAGTATATTTATTATTTACTAGTCCATGTCAACATTGATCAAATAGGTAAGTAGGTTGTAGTACCTCAACATTGTTTGTAGAAGCTATTACAATTACAACCCAAACATTGCATTGTGTGATTTTGAGTGATGAATGCATACTTATTACATACACGAATTCGCCAGGACTGGGCCGTAAAAGAATCACGTGTGTCAATTAAGCAGCAGATCGACATTCGGGAATTCACTTTGTCACTTTGACAGATATTCACAACTTCACACCTCAGAATCGCGACGCCTCAGAATTGCGTGAAGACATTTGTTCATGTTCGTATCAGACTGGTTATTGATTCAACTTTGCTGCTCGTTTGGACTTGCATGATCTATATATGTATCATGCGTCTTATTTTTGTTTTTATTTTTGCAAACCACCAAAGATGAAAGAAGTCTACTCACATTGACCTGTTCGACTTTCCTGTTAGTCTGTTGTTGATTATTTATCTCAAGTTCTGACTTGTGTGGGATTTCTTTACTCCATGGTCCATATGTATCCATTATCCATTGGTGTTTCAATGTGGTGTGTGTTAAAATGGTGCAAAATGCACATTGCAAACTATAAATATTCCTGCTAAAAGATTTTAAGTGTAGAATGAAGTATACATGCAGATTCCTAGCTGCCGCGTGCCGGGCCTGGCGGGTGCTGCCACATGTGGCCGGACTTGATGCCGGTCCCAACTCATGTATGAGCGGTGGCGGTGCAGGGCCGGTTCCTGTTTTTTTTGGAAATTTTTGCATCTACTTTTGACAGTGTCCTAGATTTAACAAATATGAGTGGAAAGCCACACCCAAGTGAACGTTTTTTGTCACGTCACTTGCCATCGAAATGACGTCACTAGCGATCGAGCTAAATAGTATTAATATCAAAACTCGATAAATAATGTTTTTCCTACCAACCTAGGTCCCTACGGTAGGGACAGGCTGAAAATTAGGGGGAGGCCGTGCATCTGTGAGTAACAGAACTTCTAGTACCGGTACGTATATTTGACGTCTGTCCCTGGCAAGCGTGATTCGTGATCTCCCCTCGGACTGAACTGCCCGAAGCATCGATTGTTGGGTTCTTGTCATACAAAATTAACCTCAATATCCACCTCCTGGAATAGTGACGTCCTCTCAACATTCATCACACTCTTGCAGAAAACAATTTAAAGACACTGCCTTTTGAATGGATGGATTTCCGAAGTCAGGCCCCGCGCTAAGAATAGCTTGTTGCGCAGGCCCCTGAAATATGACAAAACATGTCACAGGCATTTGGAAAGCTTTATTATTCTGCTTAAAAACTACCTCAAGTTTCTGACGGCTTCTGAAAGAAAGCCTTTCTTCCTTTTGACCGTTTGACGATTATCAATACTGTTGCATCTGATTTGTATTGTCGTAATCCAGGTTAACCCTCGCCCTACGGGAGCTTTTTTCACCTTCGCCCTAGGGGGGTCCTAAAAAGACCCCCCCCCCCCCTGGTAACTTCCAAACCAGGCAAGATAGAGCAACGCGGTAAGAACCAATATGTGGCCTGTCATGTTTGGAATCTAACGGTATGCAATTTTTAGGTTTCGGGTCAACGAGTGGCCTTCCAGGTCAAGTGAATGACCTCGATCGATCACGTCCAGAACAGCGATTTTGCTCCGTCAGGAAACCTCAAAATGAGAAATTGATCAATGTAAATAAAAAGGCATGTTCCTAGACCAGTTTTGTCTCAGAAAAACAGAAAAGGTAATTATTTATTCGTATCTGGTGAAAAAAGTCCAAAAAAGTTATAAAAAAATATGACGTCATGAGTTTCTTACACTTAGGGAGCCATCACTCAGTCAAAAATAGATATTGCTTTGAAATTTGGTATTAGTATTATCCATACTCAGTTCTCTCACATACATTCCTTTTTTTTACATCTTTGACATTTTGATTTTGTGGTGATTCCCCTCCCCCCAAAACAAAAATAGTTTTTGTTGATTTTAGGGGTCAAAAACCCAAAATTGTGAAAATCCGAGATTGCCATTTTAAAGAAATTTACATTTTATATCTTTGTTGAATTGCGTTTGCAATTTGCTTTAAAACTCTGGTTTCTACGAGTTTTCAAACATTTATCGTTTTTCTACTAACATGACGTCATTAAAACATAATTATTTCCCAAATTTCTTTACCAATTTCATTTTTTTTTTACAGCGTACGTATAATTGTTGTAAACTCAGCTACTGCAAATGTCGACAAGATGCGCAGCATGTGTAAAAAGTTATGCAAGAAAAACCTCATGGGTGGGGGGAGGGATCGTTTTAGGACCCCCCCCCCCCCGTAGGGCGAGGGTTAATACTAAATCACCTCCCTGCTTCGTTGTTCGTCATTCTGCTTAATTTTGACCTGCACCTCTTTGGACCTTGTCTGAGGCATTTCGCCAGTGTGCTTAAAGGGAATAAGCTGACAATATGTCTAACAATATGTTCACATTTAGCATGGGGTTTTGGACTGAGATAGCAGATTTGTAGAGCAGATCTAAAAATGGGTTGTGGTGAAAGAATTGCCTCCCTACGTTAAGTAACTTCGACACAGGACTAGTGGGCCCGGTTTCATGTCCGCTGTTCCGGGCCACGGTCGGGACATGAACGCTGGCCGCCGGAAGCAGGTACATTATCTGGCACGTAGTCTCTGATCACGACGCCTCGTTAATATCCGCTCAGCCGCCCGGGCGGCGCGGCGGCCCCTTGTCAGAGACTGTACTTGGCGTCAGGCGGAGCCAGAACGCCAGCTGCTGTCGTACGATTTCTCGTGAAATACAAAGAGAAACTTACTTCCTCCACATATATCCATCAGTTGTCCAAACGAAAGTCATGCTCGTAGTTTTGAGCTCAAGATGCACCGTATGGTTGAATTTCAAGACAACTTTCAAGGTGACCTATTTCCTCTAACCCTATTTGTAACGGGGGGGGGGGGGGGGGGGCGCGGCGGGCGGATTCTGCCCCCCCCCCCTCATGTTTTTCGCAGATATCTCCAGAACGGCTGGGAGCAGGCCCATGACATTTTGGGACTTTTCCTAGAATTGAATTCCGCATTTGGAGTCAAAATTTTGAGTTCTTAACCTGAACAGAGGCTGTTCCAGGGCACGGTTTTGGGAGGGTTCGGCGGCGACATTTGGCGATAATACGGAAATGCGATCTTAACAGTTTCTTCCTAATTTCCTCAAGTATGAAGGAGTTACATCGGTTTACGGTGATTGCAATTAGTGCAAATTAGTTGATGTCAATGAAATATCATACAAATTGCATGGCAGAGGCGGTTTCAGGGACTTGACAAGGGGGGGGGGGGGTTCCAGGAAGTATTCAATGCTTGGCGGAAGCCAATAGAGCAATGTAAGAGGTATTTATAGCTATCAATATGTAAAAGATAGCTTCTCTTTCCATTATTTGTATAATGTATTACATATAGAGTTGCAGGGGCGTGTTCAGGCACATGAAAAGGGGGTGACTGGAATGGTGATGACGACATGCCAGCGATTACGGCGCAATAGACGGTTAACTTATAATGATGTATGCACATATGAGGTCAGGAGAGGGAATAAAATCATATTTTTGCAGAGGCGCGCTCAGGAATGGAAGAAAGGGGGTCATATTATTGCAAGGAAACTAAGATGCATGGGCCTACAATGACATAACATACTGCAGTTTTGTGATACAACACGCACCACAGGGTACTCTACGAACGATTATGAGATAATAGGCGAGTCCAGGTAGGGTAAAACGGGGGTAAGCAATGTGAATTGAAGTTTTAAGTGAAATAGTCACTGTTGACTAGTTAGTATCATAATAGCGGATAATATACTTCTCAAACGGTCTTGCGCCTCCCCAGTTTGGGTCCTGGATGCGCCTATGATGAAGTACAATATGAAAAAAGCAACTACGATCTACGCTCAGTAACTTATTTATAGTGCTGGGTAGCAACATGCCTGCGGTTAATATTTTTCCCTATTTGACCTCTTTTTCACTAACCTGGTACCGCCTATGGCAACAAATGATTTATAACTGTTTTTTTTTCTTCTCTGTCACAATAACATACCATTTCATTTATTAAAAAAAACAAATATTTTTATTCCGCATTTACTTCACCCCCATATTGCGTGACCTGCACACGCCTATGATTGTTTAATTTTCAAAAGTCATCGTCATATATCAATCTCAATTAAATCTCTATCGATTCCCATTGATTGTGTTAAAATCGGTTGATAAACCTGACAGCTGTGTTGTTTGTATTTTGTTTTTATTGTGGTGTAAATTTGTAGTCTTTGCCCCCTGTTGCCCCCTATCAATTTTTTTTTTAGAAATGTAGATCGTGTTGAGGGGAACCAAACGCCGTTTCATTTTTGCAAATCGGACGGGTAGATCTCGAGATCTCCGGGGGGAAGGGGGTGGAATCCGCCCCCCCCCCTGTTACAAATAGGGGTAGCCAGGAGCTTGTTACAAATAGGGTTAATGGTACGATTATACATCTGTCCAGTTCATTTAGGCAACACTGTTACCAAAGGTCTTCTGCAGTGGTGGGTCATTCTTCGTGTGTGTGTGTGTGTGTGTGTGTGTGTGTGTGTGTGTGTGTGTGTGTGTGTGTGTGTGTGTGTGTGTGTGTGTGTGTGTGTGTGTGTGTGTGTGTGTGTGTGTGTGTGTGTGTGTGTGTGTGTGTGTGTGTGTGTGTGTGTGTGTGTGTGTGTGTGTGTGTGTGTGTGTGTGTGTGTGTGTGTGTGTGTGTGTGTGTGTGTGTGTGTGTGTGTGTGTGTGTGTGTGTGTGTGTGTGTGTGTGTGTGTGTGTGTGTGTGTGTGTGTGTGTGTGTGTGTGTGTGTGTGTGTGTGTGTGTGTGTGTGTGTGTGTGTGTGTGTGTGTGTGTGTGTGTGTGTGTGTGTGTGTGTGTGTGTGTGTGTGTGTGTGTGTGTGTGTGTGCGTGCGTGCGTGCGTGCGTGCGTGCGTGCGTGCGTGCGTGCGTGCGTGCGTGCGTGCGTGCGTGCGTGCGTGCGTGCGTGCGTGCGTGCGTGCGTGCGTGCGTGCGTGCGTGCGTGCGTGCGTGCGTGCGTGCGTGCGTGCGTGCGTGCGTGCGTGCGTGCGTGCGTGCGTGCGTGCGTGCGTGCGTGCGTGCGTGCGTGCGTGCGTGCGTGCGTGCGTGCGTGCGTGCGTGCGTGCGTGCGTGCGTGCGTGCGTGCGTGCGTGCGTGCGTGCGTGCGTGCGTGCGTGCGTGCGTGCGTGCGTGCGTGCGTGCGTGCGTGCGTGCGTGCGTGCGTGCGTGCGTGCGTGCGTGCGTGCGTGCGTGCGTGCGTGCGTGCGTGCGTGCGTGCGTGCGTGCGTGCGTGCGTGCGTGCGTGCGTGCGTGCGTGCGTGCGTGCGTGCGTGCGTGCGTGCGTGCGTGCGTGCGTGCGTGCGTGCGTGCGTGCGTGCGTGCGTGCGTGCGTGCGTGCGTGCGTGCGTGCGTGCGTGCGTGCGTGCGTGCGTGCGTGCGTGCGTGCGTGCGTGCGTGCGTGCGTGCGTGCGTGCGTGCGTGCGTGCGTGCGTGCGTGCGTGCGTGCGTGCGTGCGTGCGTGCGTGCGTGCGTGCGTGCGTGCGTGCGTGCGTGCGTGCGTGCGTGCGTGCGTGCGTGCGTGCGTGCGTGCGTGCGTGCGTGCGTGCGTGCGTGCGTGCGTGCGTGCGTGCGTGCGTGCGTGCGTGCGTGCGTGCGTGCGTGCGTGCGTGCGTGCGTGCGTGCGTGCGTGCGTGCGTGCGTGCGTGCGTGCGTGCGTGCGTGCGTGCGTGCGTGCGTGCGTGCGTGCGTGCGTGCGTGCGTGCGTGCGTGCGTGCGTGCGTGCGTGCGTGCGTGCGTGCGTGCGTGCGTGCGTGCGTGCGTGCGTGCGTGCGTGCGTGCGTGCGTGCGTGCGTGCGTGCGTGCGTGCGTGCGTGCGTGCGTGCGTGCGTGCGTGCGTGCGTGCGTGCGTGCGTGCGTGCGTGCGTGCGTGCGTGCGTGCGTGCGTGCGTGCGTGCGTGCGTGCGTGCGTGCGCGCGCGCGGCATGGGCATGACGCCGTTGCTGTTTTTGGGTTGTCTGCAGGGCTACACGTCCTTCTGGAACGACTGTATCTCCAGCGGCCTGCGTGGCTGCGTCCTCATAGAGCTGGCCATCCGCGGCCGCGTAGAGCTGGACAAGACGGGCATGCGGCGACGCAGTCTGCTAGCACGACATGTGAGTACTCTGTACTTGGCTGTGGAGCTGCTGCTGAACGTGTCGTGGCGGTCATCTGTAGTACCTGACCACGTACCTGTAACACTATGTTACCGATCCAAAGTCGGCCAGTCTGTGCCGTTATTGTGCGGTACGTCTACGTCTTGCCGTGCCCCTGTCCCTGTACCCCTATGTGACCCCGTGGGAGATCGTTTCACCTGTGAGCCTGTGTAGTAAGGTGGAGCGGAATATCACTTTTTTGGAAAGTGCAATGTACAACAGCTGGAAAAGTGGCCTTATACATTTGGAAGACCACATGCAAAATCTCATTCCGATCTGTGACCGCTTTAGATAAGCGCATCGAGCTGGAGTGAACCCATGTCGGCTGCTCCCGTCGTTGCAGTCTCTACGGCGCCGCGCCTAATGTAAGTCGGTGGCGGCAGGCCGCTAACACCACGCGGCTCGCTGCGTCGGCGGCCGGGCGCGACGATTGACGATTCTTCAAAGGTGGTTCCATGGCAATGGTGGCCGTGACTGGACCCACAGATCCCGTATCTGGACCCGTTGAAATATAGGCCAAGTCTGGTGGCTGTATCCTATGTTATAATTCCATTCATCATTTTGGAAAATAGGAGTGACTTCGCCGGGTCTCACGTTTCCGATTTGTCCGAGTCCGGATCTACATCCTGGTATTTCGCATTGATATTACCTGCCATTTCATACAAATTACACGTCCACTTGACAGTTGGCATGGAATTCAAATTTGATTTGATTCGAATTGATCTGAACGCTGTTCCCTTTACAATACAAGTTGAAATCAGGCTGGTTCATATTTTGCATTTGTGTGAAAAGTCCAACAGGGAGGAACGAACCTGGTTCCCAGTATGAACGACGTTGACGGTTGGCATGGTCGTCAGTCTGTGCTCACAAAGACAAAGCAACTGACATGGGGACAATCATATACATACGAGTATACTCGTAAGTACACGACAGGATAGGGAGCGTTAACCATGATCTTCTTCACAGTAGATAGACCTACGCTCCAAAACAGCAGCGACAACAATCGAAGGTCGCAGTCATGGTTGCAGTCTGAAATATTTACGGCTCTTCGAACGTACTAGGTACTTCCAGCGCAAACTGCACTCAGTGCGGGTTAGAAGCAGCACGACCCGACACACTTAGTAGTCGTACATGAAAGTTGACTCAGAGGTCGAAGTCTGCCTTGATAATAAACCTTTTCCTCGCAGCCCTCGCCGCCTGCCGTGACACGATCAGAGCGTGTCGCCTCTCCTGATCATACACTGATCGTGACGCATCAAGCATCCGACACAAGTTTAACGCGCCTCTCGACACTTTGTGAGTGACACGGGAACTTAGGCAGGTCCAGTGGCCGGTCACGCGCACCTTCAATGTTAGACTCGGGCACTTCTCGTGTCACGGGCGGTTCCGTGATCGGACCCTCCCAGTTTATCATATCAGGGTAGGCGTCGGCTTCCTATTTCAGCTGTGGAACCCTGAACCTCCTCAGTGGATGATGGCGTTGTCTCCTAGCCGCCAGAATCACGTCGCCCGCCCTCCCCGAACCTCCCCGTCACCGTCCGTCACCATCGCCACCAGCACGTTCTCAGAGTGCGCAAAGTAGGCGTTACTCTATACGACATCCTTAGTCACCTCCTGCACAATAATTGTGCAGGGCGGTCGATGTGACTGGCGGCTAGGAGACAACGCCATCATCCACTGAGGAGGTTCAGGGTTCCACAGCTGAACTGGGAAGCCGACGCCTACCCTGATATGATAAACTGGGAGGGTCCGATCACGGAACCGCCCATGACACGAGACATGCCCGACTCTAGCATTGAAGGTGCGCGTGACCGGCCACTGGACCTGCCTAAGTCCCCGTGTCACTCACAAAGTGTCGAGAGGCGCGTCAAACTTGTGTCGGATGCTTGATGCGTCACGATCAGTGTATGATCAGGAGAGGCGACACGCTCTGATCGTGTCACGGCAGGCGGCGAGGGCTGCGAGGAAAAGGTTTGTTATCAAGGCAGACTTCGACCTCTGAGTCAACTTTCATGTACGACTACTAAGTGTGTCGGGTCGTACTGCTTCTAACCCGCACTGAGTGCAGTTTGCGCTGGAAGTACCTAGTACGTTCGAAGTGCCGTAAATATTTCAGACTGCAACCATGACTGCGACCTTCGATTGTTGTCGCTTCTGTTTTGGAGCGTAGGTCTATCTACTGTGAAGAAGATCATGGTTAACGCTCCCTATCTTGTCGTGTACTTACGAGTATACTCGTATGTATATGATTGTCCCCATGTCAGTTGCTTTGTCTTTGTGAGCACAGACTGACGACCATGCCAACCGTCAACGTCGTTCATACTGGGAACCAGGTTCGTTCCTCCCTCCTGGATTTATAACAACAAATGCAAACTATGAACCAGCCGGATTTAAACTTGCATTGTTACGAGAACAGCGTTCAGATCAGTTCGAATAAAATCAAATTTGAATTCCATGCCAACTGTCAAGTGGACGTGTAATTTGTATGAAATGGCAGGTAATATCAATGCGAAATACCAGGATGTAGACCGGACTCGGACAAATCGGAAACGTAAGACCCGGCGAAGTCACTCCTATTTTCCAAAATGATGAATGGAATTATAAACATAGGATACAGCCAACAGACTTGGCCTATATTTCAACGGGTCCAGATACGGGATCTGTGGGTCCAGTCACGGCCACCATTGCCATGAAACCACCTAGAATAATCGTCATAGCCTGCGCGCCACGCGCCCGGCCGTCCGACCGCCGACGCAGCGAGCCGCGTGGTGTTAGCGGCCTGCCGCCACCGACTTACATTGGGCGCGGCGCCGTAGAGACTGCAACGCCGGGAGCAGCCGACATGGGTTCACTCCAGCTCGATGCGCTTATCTAAAGCAGTCACAGATCGGAATGAGATTTTGCATGTGGTCTTCAAATGTATAAGGCCACTTTTCCAGCTGTTGTGTGTAGTGTGTAGCCCTGTGTGACCCCGTGGGAGATCGTGTCACCTGTGAGCCTGTGTAGTGTTTAGCCCGGTGTAATAGACGGGTGCAAAATGGACGAAGTTATTCACCCAAAGTTCTTGATCCATTGCTCTTTCTGATTTGAAAACAGTTTTTGTTTCAGCATCGTTAAAAATGAAAACCCTTATTGTTTTGGCATTAGAAACTGAGTGCCCTTCCCTCTGTTGTATTCTGTTATCCGGGTAGCCTCCAAAAAACACGCCGAGTTTCGAGGCTTACCCGATTTGTTTTGGTAATAGATATGAAGTTCACACTTGGTCAGGGCCCTAGGATTGCTTTTGAGCTGGAGTGCGGAGTGGAAAATTCTGGCCAAAAATGAGCATACAGAGTGAAAAACTCAACCCAAAAACCGTATGTACTCGGCTTTATAAATACCCGATTACCCACTCACAGGAATTAGTTATTACCTATGCCAATTCTTACCCGTCTTTCCCTCCACAGGCTGTCCCTATCATTACATTCATAAATCAGTACTAGGGTTCCAATTATACAATAGGTACATTTTAAATAAGGAGTGGAAAATTAACAGTAAAACTCTGGAAAAGAGTGGACAAATAGTATCCATAGGGTGTCGTTTTCCACCCAAATTTCCCAATGCTAGGACACTGCACTTGGTACGCATTAGTGGTGCCAGTTTCAGAAAATATGTGTCCAATGTCCGACCGATGTCCAAGACCATGGTCAGCTGCCCGTCCGAAACTGTCCGAAAATCATTGTTTGTCCGAAATTTATCCGAAAGCTAATGGTGCTATTGTAATGCTTACTTACCTAGGCTATGGTTTATAAATATAAAGTAAGTTTGATGTAAATTGCCTGTGGCACGCTTTCTTTTTTAATAAAGTAACTAAGTGATTTTCGCGACAAGCCATCCTTGGGTATTGGATGTCCGATGATGTCCAAAGAAATATGTTTATGTCCGTCCGAAAACCGAATCGGTCTTCGCACAAATTCGGAATTCCGAAAATGATTGTACCGATTGGCACCACTAGTACGCATACAAAATTAATTCTGCGTTAAGCAAAACATGTCTCATATCAATCGGATATTTAGTTTCGACGTTATAAGACATCTAAATCCTTTCAAAAAACGTATTTTTGACGTTTTTATTTCCACTCGTGAACGATCGGACCACCTTCAGCCCGGACCACCGCCAACAAACGCGACTTCCACTGTCCGATACTGTCGCGGATGTGGAGTGAAGGTGGAACTCATATCCGCGCCAGTATCGAACAGTGGAAGTCGTGTTTGTTGGCGGTGGTCCGGGCTGAAGGTGGTCCGATCGTTCACGCGTGGAAATAAAAAAACGTCAAACCCCCGTTTTTACCGAGCGGGCGCGAAGCGCCCGTGAGGTTTCTCGTCAACTTACTAGACAAATTTACATTTGACCCGGCCCGACCCGGCCATACAGACGCTTTTTTCGAAAGCTAATAACTTTGCAACCACTGCTCCGATTGAGATCGGGTTTTCACCATTGGATAGGACCATCAAATCAATTTTGATTTTGTTATGGTGCGTTCTGATAGGGGTGGTACCACAGCGCGTGGGGGTGGTACCACAGCGCGTGGCACCCGCAGACGTGGAAATGAACAAAAATCAGTCTTGATCAAAAATGGCTTGATTTATCTAAGCATTCGTTTTTGTATACGTTGAAGCATGCAGCGCTCAGGACGTACTCCCTTTTGGCGGATTTGAGAAAGGAGATCATGTACAATTTAATAAAACTTAATTTTTATGTTGGCATGCATGGAGGCCTGTCAATTTTTAAGGGGGACTAAAAGGACTATGTGTTACTACCACGTGTGCTCCCGTACCGTTTCAGATTTCAAACCTGTTTTAGCTTTACCAGTGCGCGCCCGCTCGGTCATCGCCCAAAAAGGCGCTTTACTGTTTTGAAAGGGTTTAGATAATGTTTTATAACATCGAAACTAAATATCCGATTGATATGAAACTTTTTTATTAACGCATAATTAATTGTGTTGTATGCGTACCAAGTGTCAACTTCATATCTATTACCAAACACAATTGGTAAGCCTCGAAACTCGGCGCGTTTTTGGGGGGGCTACCAGGATAACAGAATACAACAGAGGGAAGGGCACTCAGTTTCCAATGTCAAAACAATAAGGATCGATTTTGACATAGGCATCGATTTTTAACGATGGAACAAAACTTTTGAAATCAGGAAGAGCAATGGATCAAGAATCCAAGTGGTAGAACTTTGGGTGAGTAACTTCGTCCATTTAGTAACAGTCTACTGTGTAACGATGTGTGACACTGCAACTCTGTTTGCACCATGTGACCGCGTGTAATCTCTTTATCCCCTGTGTGATCCCATGTGATCTGAAGTGATCTGATGTGATCCCATGTGATCCCATGTGATCTGATGTGACCTGATGTGATCTGATGTGATCTGATGTGATCCCATGTGATCCCATGTGATCTGATGTGATCTGATGTGATCTGATGTGATCTGATGTGTGTCCCTGTTTGTCCCTGTGTAACCAGGGTTGGCACTACCCATTACCCACTACCCATTACCCATTACCCATTACCCATTACCCATTACCCATTACCCATTACCCACTACCCACTACCCACTAACCATTACCCACTACACATTACCCATTACCCATTACCCATTACCCACTACCCATTACTCACTACCCATTACCCATTGCCCACTACCCATTACCCACTACCCATTACACATTACCCACTACCCATTACCCACTACCACTACCCATTACCCACTACCCATTACCCACTACCCACTACCCACTACCCATTACCCACTACCCATTACCCACTACCCATTACCCATTGCCCACTACCCATTACCCACTACACATTACCCATTACCCATTACCCACTACACATTACCCACTACACATTACCCACTACCCATTACACATTACCCACTACCCATTACCCATTACCCATTACCCACTACCCACTACCAATTACCCACTACCCATTACCCACTACCCATTACCCACTACCCATTACCCACTACCCATTACCCACTACACATTACCCACTACACATTACCCACTACCCATTACCCACTACCCATTACCCACTACACATTACCCACTACATATTACCCACTACACATTACCCACTACTTATTACCCACTACCCATTATACACTACCCATTATACACTACCCATTATACACTACCCATTATACACTACCCATTACCCACTACCCATTACCCATTACCCATTACCCATTACCCATTACCCATTACCCATTACCCACTACCCACTACCCACTACCCATTACACACTACACATTACCCACTAAACATTACCCACTAAACATTACCCACTAAACATTACCCACTAACCATCTTCTATTTTGAACTTTTCGTGATGACAAGTAACGTATTTGGGGGAGTGAAATTGTGTACAAATTTTCAGGCACATCCAGTCAGTATCTGCAAGAAAATAAGCCTGTAAAAAGCATGGCTGACGTCGGGTCCGGCAGCTTATATATGGTATATTTTCCCCCCTAGTTGACCGAAGTCATCGCGTGTGCATCGCGCCCCCTCGGTGACGATACTACTTGCTACCAATGGTTCTTGGTTGCTTTGATTGAGCAGTTTTAACGCCATGCATTATTCGGAATGATTAACAGATCCACCCCTTCCGACCGAAATGGTCGTCTACCAGCATGACCAAATTAAATCTCCTGAATTTTTGTCTTCACCATATTCATCAGCAGCTTAAGGTGTGTAACGCAAATAAAACGTGTAGCATCTTTTTGCTACATTGTTGCATGCTAAAAGTTGCACATTGGTGGCGTTCAAGTACAGGTCTTGTCACAATGAGGTCTGAGAAGAAAATAAAAACAACGAAACCCACCCATAAAACCTGCAAAAAATCACTACCCAGTGGGTTTTGATGACAACCCCGTTTTTTCAACCTTGCGTGTAACCAGGTGAGGTCACATGTAACCCCTGTGTGACCAGTGTAACCTGGTGTGTGTGTGTGTAACCTGTGTAATCATGTAACCTGTGCGACACAGGTGGTGCTGAAGAATGACCAGCCGACCGGGGACGTTCTGCTGGACGAGGCGCTGCGACATATCAAGGAGACCCAGCCGACCGAGTCGGTACAGAGCTGGATCGAATTCCTCAGCGGTGAGTGGCTGCCGACCAGCCCGGCTGACGCGCCGTACCACGGCCAGCCGTACAGTCTGTATCGGACTGTGTGTGTGTGGGTGTGTGGGTGTGTGGGTGTGTGGGTGTGTGGGTGTGTGGGTGTGTGGGTGTGTGGGTGTGTGGGTGTGTGGGTGGGCGTGCGGGCGGGCGGGCGGGCGGGCGGGCGGGTGCGCGTGTGCGCGCGTGCGACACGTCACACTCTCTGATGGGACACGTCACAATTGTGCACTGTATGGGCACCATATATGTAGCTTCAACAGTTGCGGCATCTCAAAGCCCTAATCGTCATTAATATGTTATTGTTTCATTTAGCCAGTTAGCACAGTTGTCCTGTGTGTATGTTGTGCTCAGGCGAGACGTGGAACCCGTTGAAGCTGCGCTACCAGCTGCGGAACGTGCGCGAGCGGCTCGCCAAAAACCTGGTGGAGAAGGGCGTCCTCACCACGGAGAAGCAGAACTTCCTGCTGTTCGACATGACCACCCACCCGGTGACCGACAACCAGGCGAAGCTGCGGCTGGTGAAGAAGGTGAGTGGTGCGGCTGGTGTTGACGGGCCGGGTCGGCGGCGGCCGGGGACACCGGGGCGTGCGCTGCTGAGCACAGAAGACGGCAGGCTGCAGCAGCAACTCCCGACCTGAACTGCTGTGTTGGCCGCGGCGCTGGCAGCTGCAGCAGCAACTCCCGCCCTGAACTGCTGTGTGTTGGCCGCGGCGCTGACAGCTGCAGCAGCAACTGCCGCCCTGAACTGCTGTGTTGGCCGCGGCGCTGACAGCTGCAGCAGCAACTCCCGCCCTGAACTGCTGTGTGTTGGCCGCGGCGCTGACAGCTGCAGCAGCAACTCCCGCCCTGAACTGCTGTGTGTTGGCCGCGGCGCTGACAGCTGCAGCAGCAACTCCCGCCCTGAACTGCTGTGTGTTGGCCGCGGCGCTGACCGCTGCAGCAGCAACTCCCGCCCTGAACTGCTGTGTGTTGGCCGCGGCGCTGACCGCTGCAGCAGCAACCGCCGCCCTGAACTGCTGTGTGTTGGCCGCGGCGCTGACAGCTGCAGCAGCAACTGCCGCCCTGAACTGCTGTGTTGGCCGCGGTGCTGATTGCCGTATGGGCTGCGTTGTGCACGGTGTCGTGCCGGTGAGTACGGCCGTCAGTTGTGTACCTCCCCAGCGTGACTTGCAGGAGGATCAGGGGATGATGTAGCAGGCTGTGACCAATGTGACGGCACCCCTGAGAACAGACTATCTGTTTAGATAGTCTGTCTCAATGGAAGGCACGTACGATTTGCGAGCATCACCAGAAACTGATGAAATATACATTAGGCATGACATTTGTCTACGCTAGGCCTCTGGGCCCCAAGTGACAACCAGCAGTCGGTGCGCCCTAAAACACCAATCATACGCCAGGCCTTGTGCTGTCGCGTCATTAATGCTGGGAATGGACTTTAAGTTGATGATATCCCAAATGTGAATGTTCAAAATGGGCTGGACATATTGTGTGCTAGCTAATGGTATAATATAACATTAAGACAGTTAGAATCGTCCAATTATTTAATCCAGTGAAGAGGAACAAATATTGTCCGAATTATTTTGAGTAATTGTGACTCACCCTAGCCATTTTGTGTATATATTCAACCCATTCTTAACTGCACGTCGTTACTGTCGGTTCTTTAAGGTGGCACGACGTGAGATAAACAGATTTAATTATATCGCCGGTTGTTGGTTGGATACAGTTGTTGGCTGACTTTCCGCCCAGGTGACCCGGTGTTGTTTGTTGGCTGTCCGCCCAGGTGACCCGGTGCTGTTTGTTGGCTGTCCGCCCAGGCGACCCGGTGTTGTTTGTTGGCTGTCCGCCCAGGTGACCCGGTGCTGTTTGTTGGCTGTCTGCCCAGGTGACCCGGTGCTGTTTGTTGGCTGTCCGCCCAGGTGACCCGGTGTTGTTTGTTGGCTGTCTGCCCAGGTGACCCGGTGTTGTTTGTTGGCTGTCTGCCCAGGTGACCCGGTGCTGTTTGTTGGCTGTCTGCCCAGGTGACCCGGTGCTGTTTGTTGGCTGTCCGCCCAGGTGACCCGGTGCTGTTTGTTGGCTGTCTGCCCAGGTGCTGTTTGTTGGCTGTCTGCCCAGGTGCTGTTTGCTGGCTGTCCGCCCAGATGACCCGGTGCTGTTTGTTGGCTGTCTGCCCAGGTGACCCGGTGCTGTTTGTTGGCTGTCCGACCAGGTGACCCGGTGCTGTTTGTTGGCTGTCCGCCCAGGTGACCCGGTGCTGTTTGTTGGCTGTCTGCCCAGGTGCTGTTTGTTGGCTGTCCGCCCAGGTGACTCGGTGATGTTTGTTGGCTGTCTGCCCAGGTGCTGTTTGTTGGCTGTCCGACCAGGTGACCCGGTGCTGTTTGTTGGCTGTCTGCCCAGGTGCTGTTTGTTGGCTGTCCGCCCAGGTGACCCGATGCTGTTTGTTGGCTGTCTGCCCAGGTGACCCGGTGTTGTTTGTTGGCTGTCCGCCCAGGTGACCCGGTGCTGTTTGTTGGCTGCCCGCCCAGGTGACCCGGTGCTGTTTGTTGGCTGTCTGCCCAGGTGACCCGGTGCTGTTTGTTGGCTGCCCGCCCAGGTGACCCGGTGCTGTTTGTTGGCTGTCCGCCCAGGTGACCCGGTGCTGTTTGTTGGCTGCCCGCCCAGGTGACCCGATGCTGTTTGTTGGCTGTCTGCCCAGGTGACCCGGTGCTGTTTGTTGGCTGCCTGCCCAGGTGACCCGGTGCTGTTTGTTGGCTGTCCGCCCAGGTGACCCGGTGCTGTTTGTTGGCTGTCTGCCCAGGTGCTGTTTGTTGGCTGTCTGCCCAGGTGCTGTTTGCTGGCTGTCCGCCCAGATGACCCGGTGCTGTTTGTTGGCTGTCTGCCCAGGTGACCCGGTGCTGTTTGTTGGCTGTCCGACCAGGTGACCCGGTGCTGTTTGTTGGCTGTCCGCCCAGGTGACCCGGTGCTGTTTGTTGGCTGTCTGCCCAGGTGCTGTTTGTTGGCTGTCCGCCCAGGTGACTCGGTGATGTTTGTTGGCTGTCTGCCCAGGTGCTGTTTGTTGGCTGTCCGACCAGGTGACCCGGTGCTGTTTGTTGGCTGTCTGCCCAGGTGCTGTTTGTTGGCTGTCCGCCCAGGTGACCCGATGCTGTTTGTTGGCTGTCTGCCCAGGTGACCCGGTGTTGTTTGTTGGCTGTCCGCCCAGGTGACCCGGTGCTGTTTGTTGGCTGCCCGCCCAGGTGACCCGGTGCTGTTTGTTGGCTGTCTGCCCAGGTGACCCGGTGCTGTTTGTTGGCTGCCCGCCCAGGTGACCCGGTGCTGTTTGTTGGCTGTCCGCCCAGGTGACCCGGTGCTGTTTGTTGGCTGCCCGCCCAGGTGACCCGATGCTGTTTGTTGGCTGTCTGCCCAGGTGACCCGGTGCTGTTTGTTGGCTGTCCGCCCAGGTGACCCGGTGCTGTTTGTTGGCTGCCCGCCCAGGTGACCCGGTGCTGTTTGTTGGCTGCCTGCCCAGGTGACCCGGTGCTGTTTGTTGGCTGTCCGCCCAGGTGACCCGGTGCTGTTTGTTGGCTGTCTGCCCAGGTGCTGTTTGTTGGCTGTCTGCCCAGGTGACCCGGTGCTGTTTGTTGGCTGCCCGCCCAGGTGACCCGGTGCTGTTTGTTGGCTGTCCGCCCAGGTGACCCGGTGCTGTTTGTTGGCTGTCCGCCCAGGTGACCCGGTGCTGTTTGTTGGCTGTCCGCCCAGGTGACCCGATGCTGTTTGTTGGCTGTCCGCCCAGGTGACCCGGTGCTGTTTGTTGGCTGTCCGCCCAGGCGACCCGGTGCTGTTTGTTGGCTGCCTGCCCAGGTGACCCGGTGCTGTTTGTTGGCTGTCCGACCAGGTGACCCGGTGCTGTTTGTTGGCTGTCCGCCCAGGTGACCCGGTGCTGTTTGTTGGCTGTCCGCCCAGGTGACCGGGTGCTGTTTGTTGGCTGTCTGCCCAGGTGACCGGGTGCTGTTTGTTGGCTGTCCGCCCAGGTGACCCGGTGCTGTTTGCTCTGCAGGTGCAGGAAGCGGTACTCAGTAAGTGGGTGAACGACCCGCACCGGATGGACAAGCGCATGTTGTCGCTGATCTACCTGGCACACGCCTCCGACGTGCTGGAGAACGCCTTCGCGCCGCTCTCTGACGACGATTACGAGGTGAGTTCTCTCCCAGCTCAGCCGGGACGGCACTCGAGGATCCCTCCGCTCTCTGACGACGATTACGAGGTGGGTTCTCTCCCAGCTCAGCCGGGACGGCACTCGAGGATCCCTCAGGGATACTGTATTGGGTCAGCAGGTACTGGATCAGATCGAAAACCAATTCAGGCCAACATCTAACTCATTAATACCTAAAGCATGGTTTGTTCTAAGGATGGACAGGCCGTCAACCGAGAAGACCTGGGAAATGACCGGCTGTTAAAAGGTGGCAAACCTAAATGACGTCTCCAATGCCCCAAATTTCAAATATGCATCTTATTATATGGTTGAGTTTATAAATATCTGTTTTGTGGTGAGACGAATAATGCCTATTACATTATATTCAAATCGTTACGACGTGGCCATTACTATTATAAATATGAGTGGACGGCATCTGGGCCATCCGTGCTCACCGGGCGGTGGGTACGTAACCGCCGGCCACTGCTGGGTGTCACAGTACAGTGCGATTGGTGCACTGTGCGCTGGTGATGGGTGTCACAGTACAGTGCGATTGGTATCACTGTGCGCTGGTGCTGGGTGTCACAGTAAGGTGCGATTGGTACACTGTGCGCTGGTGCTGGGTGTCACAGTAAGGTGCGATTGGTACACTGTGCGCTGGTGCTGGGTGTCACAGTAAGGTGCGATTGGTACACTGTGCGCTGGTGCTGGGTGTCACAGTAAGGTGCGATTGGTACACTGTGCGCTGGTGCTGGGTGTCATAGTAAGGTGCGATTGGTACACTGTGCGCTGGTGCTGGGTGTCACAGTAAGGTGCGATTGGTACACTGTGCGCTGGTGCTGGGTGTCACAGTAAGGTACGATTGGTACACTGTGCGCTGGTGCTGGGTGTCACAGTAAGGTGCGATTGGTACACTGTGCGCGGGCCAGGTCAGATCGGCTTCCGTCCAGTGCGAATAACTGCCGCCTGCAAGACATGCCGGCCAGTATCCTCGGATTTGTCTGCTGTACCGAATCATTCTCAGTCACGTCGTATACTCTGCGGTAGACCGACTGCTGTACCGAATCATTCTCAGTCACGTCGTGTACTCTGCGGTAGACCGAACAATATGACGTATACATACGGACATGCAGTGATGACCTACCGAATCATTCTCAGTCACGTCGTGTACTCTGCGGTAGACCGAACAATATGACGTATACATATGGCCATGCAGTGATGACCTACCCTTCGCTACGCTACGGAATTACGCTATGCTACGTTTGGTTTTTGGGTCAAAGCTACGCTACCGAAATACCCTACGTTATATTTGGCTACTTTACCGATTACGCTATTTCGCATTAAACGTAGCTTGGAATGTATCGTACTACGATACACAAGATATCAGGATTATAATCAACAGTAGGTAACGGTGATTTCTTCTTCATCCATATTTTTAACTTCGCCTATCAACCAGTTGCCATGCATTTCTTCGTGACAGACATTGCGAAAATATTCCTAACACAAAGCATCATCATTAGTGAAAATCGTTGGTGCAAAGGCCATAGCTAACTTATATCCAGACACAGCGGCCGGTGGCACAGTCGCGTTCAGGGGCAGGTGACGCCAAAGGTCGGGTCGGACTTTGTCCAGTTATGTTCGGGCACGTTAAACTTTCGCTTCTAAATCCCGCCGGTTACCCGGAATTGCGAGGTCTGATGGTGGGGTCAGGGGCTGAACAATAAGCTCTGCTTAGCGCCGGACCTGACCGCGGAATTCCGTCCACTCAAAATATTCGGACTAAAAAAAACATTTCAAACTATTTCAAAGTATTAAAATATTTCAAAGTATTTACGTATTTCAAAGTATTCAAGTATTTCAAAGTATTTAAGTATTTAAAAGTATTACAATGTATTTCAAACTATTACAAAGTATAACAAAGTATTACAAGTATAACAAAGTATAACAAAGTATAACAAAGTATAACAAAGTATAACAAAGTATTTCAAAGTATTTCAAACTGAGGCCTATTTCACAAAGAAGTTAGTAATTACACATGTTTGCGATTACAAACGCAAGAAAATATTGCAAACCTCACAAAAAGACATTTCACAAACATTCGCCACCTCTGAATTACCGATTGTAAAGAAAATTGTAAACAAATGTTAGTACAGCAGAAAGCTTGAAATCAAGAACGTTTGTATTAAACTTGATGCTAATGACAAATAATTTGATTGTTAACAAATTAATTTAACAAATATTAAAAAAAAAAAAAAATAACATTGCGGTTTATTTTTTTATTCAATATAAAATTAGTTATAGGGAGAATAATCTTTTAATTAACATTTCATCGGAATGCAAACTGATCGTAAAAATACATCTTGGTAAGCAGTTAGAGTAAACAGAATTTGACCATTCACCAGGTGGCGGAGCATAACAACAGAACTACTCTTAAAAGAAAGATCGTTGAATTTCTCGACCATTTTTTCACCTAACCTAGCCGATTTCTTACTTCGTAAAGGGTGAAGGTTCACTGTACAGTGTACATTGCACAAGACATCGTTGACCGTTGCAATTCTATCGCCATGCGGTTTCTCCGCGCGGAGGCGCCCCTCACAGCGCAATCGGTAAGGTGCAATGGGACTTCAAAGCTGGAGATCCCTGTTCGAATCTCTCGGGGAAATAACTTGTTTTGGGCAGCTATACCTATGCATAACTAAACCATTACCCTAAAAACCTCGGCAACGTAACAACCTCACCAAGAAAATAACCTGAACAGTCAAACAATGTCAACTGTCAATGCAGTTTCTGAAATTCAGAACTCCTGGCCCACTGGAATTACAAGTTTGTAATTGCAAACATTTCCTCACTTCCGTCAACCTTTGAGAAATAGAACATGTGCAATTGCAAACATTTTTACAAACAATATCTATGTAAAGTAGTTTGTAAATAGTAAATTGAGATTTACTGCCCTGGGGTTTTGTGAAATCCAAACTACAAACATGTGTAAAAATTATTTGTAATTACAAAGAAATTCTTTGTAATTACACACTTTTTTGCTTTGTGAAATAGGCTACTGATGAAGATTTCCAGAACTTCTTTTATGATACTGCAAATTCAGTGACGTCACTATCTACGAGTTTGATAGAAACTAAGTTTAATAAATTATTCAAAGCTGCTGCGAGGAACATGATCAACTTTATCAATAACATCGGAATCAGTGACCTTATCCTCGTTGTTTATATTATATAATTATTTAAGAAGAGAAAACTTTTAAAATGACTTGTTTATTGATATTTCGGCCGCAGTCCTTTTTCAAAATTACATCTATGGATATACAATGTTCACATAGATATAAGAGAATATATATGCACCGCATTCGTCGCCTGCCGATTCAATTTGGACACATTTCAAATATATCTCGTGACAGACATTCCAACTATCTTCACTATTTCGGAAGTCATTGTCACTCACAGCCGCGTCGGCAATGTGTCACGCAATGTGTCACGCATAGACTGATGTAAGGAACATTGGATGGCACTCTGTTGTAAAACAAAATGAAACATGTCAACAGCAGTGGGAGGCTTTTTCAAATACGCTTAACGAAATGTTAGACTTCCATGCTCCTATCATAAAATTTAGAGTTCACAACCCACCGTCCCCCACCGGTTTCGAATGAAACCCTCAATCTGATGAAGCAGCGCAAACGATATAAAGAAACAAACGATCCAGCGTATCAGGAAATCAACACATTAACTAAACGGGCGATTCGCAAAGACTGTCGGGCAGATATAGCAAACCGCGTCCACAACTCAACATCCTCGTCATTGTTTCAGAAATTAAAATATGTAATTGCACCTAAACGTGGATACACAAAGCAACCGCAAAATTTAGCACCAGATGACCTGAACGATTACTTTACAGCAGTAGGTACACACTAGAGACGAGGTGGTTGCCGACTTCGACCGTTCGGGCCGAGAGAAGCTTTTTACTCGACTACCTAGGGTCAACGCTGGGTCAATGAGGCTCACACCAGTCACGTTGACTGAACTAAGGTGTGCTTTATTTTCACTACCCAACAAAGACTTCAATAGAAGGCGACGTCCCAATCCAAATTTTAAAACTGACATTTGATGCAATTGGACGCTACCTTTTACGTATCATTAACACTAGCTTTGTCTCTGAAACCGTGCCCTCTGCCTGGAAAAGGGCGACCGTCATTCCTCTATTTAAAAGAGACGATCCATCTAAAGCATCAAATTTTAGACCTATCACGAAAGTTCCTGGTATATGCAAAGTAGTAGAAAAGTTAGTACAAAAACAGTTGACAAGCTACCTCCAGAGCCAAAATCTATTGAGCGAAGATCAACATGGTTTCTTGCCGCAACATTCGACATGTACCGCCCTATTGACAATGACTGACGACATTCTCAGGGGCATGGATCGATCCCAAATTTCCATATTGGTTCTCATTGATTTGAGTCGCTGCTTCGATGTTATTGATCACAAAACGCTCATTAATAAATTATAATTGTTGCAAATTTCATCAGGCTGGTTTAAAAGCTACCTACACGGACACGTACAACGGGTTAAAGTAGGGCAAAGTTTTTCAAAGCCACTTCCTATCACAATTGGGACTTTCCAGGGTACTTGTCTCGGCCCATTACTGTACAACATTGCTAGCAACGATCTCGCATGCCACATTCCAGCTAAAATCAATGGCTTCAAGGTCACATCGGTGCGTTATGCCGATGACACACAGCTCGCTGTCACAGGCCCTCGAGATCAAATTGGGGAACTACAAAGGAGCATGGAAAAGTTGCTAGTAACGATGTCAACGTGGTTCCAACAACATGGCATGAAGGTTAATGCGGCAAAAACTAAATTTATTTTGTGTGGAGACAGGAGGCAGTTAAAGCGTATTGCGCAGCCCCCATTATTTTATTTTATGGGAGAGCAAATTCAATGTTCCAACAAAGTCAAAAATTTAGGAGTGGTGATGGATGAAACATTGTCATGGGAATATCATATAAAAAACATCACTGATCGCTGCTTTGGAATTTTGATCGGATTAAGCCATGTAAAGCATGCCTTGCCCGCTGAAGTGTTGCCGCGCATTGTCGATTGTCTGGTGCTATCACATGTGAGATACTGTGTACAAGTGTATGGCAGTGCCAGTGTGACGTCTCTTAAGAACATCCAAAAAATCTTAAATTTTGCCGCACGAGTCATATCAGGACGCAGGAAATACGACCACATCTCTGATGTATTGCGTGAATTAGGTTGGCTAAATGCGTTAGATTTAGTAAAATACTCTGACTTGTGCATGTTGCATAAGGTTATAACTAGAGCGAAACTTTCGTCGTTGGCGTCGCGCATCCAGTTCAACTACGAAATACTGGAGCGTGATACCCGACAATCGAAACATCTAGCCTTGCCTCGACCTAGAAACAATCACGGAAAGCGCACATTCTTGCATAGGGCTAGCCATTCATACAATGCGCATATTTAATCTCAGTGTGTTCTGAATGCAGTGTCGCCCATTATATTTTACATTGCTCAATAATTTTACGATGTCGGCAAAACAGGGCAAACTGTTTTAGCTCACTTTTTACTGTTTTAGCTCACTCATTTTTATGTTCATGTATGGAAGACCGAAGAATAACCCTGTCGTGTGGAACGGTCTGTTTACGTTAATACATACATACATTACTATACACCAGTAAGGCGCCGTAACATACATTACTATACACCAGTAAGGCGCCGTAGTTGGCGATGAACGAGCGAGCGCGAACGAAATGTATGGTGAATTTCAAATCGATCGGGCAAGTAGTTCTTGAGATACACAAAAGGTGTGCACGTGCGCACGTGCAGAGGCACCCCACCCATGACTTGTGGGTAGGCGGCGGCGGAGGGGTCCCTAACCACACACCAAATTTGAACACAATCGGCTCAGCCGTTCCTGAGATATAGAATAGGGGTGTCAATGTGCGTACGTGCAGAGGCACTCCATCCCTGACTTGTGGGAAACTGGCGGTTGAGAGGTCCCTAACCACGCACCAAATTTGAACACAATCGGCTCAGCCATTCCTGAGATATAGAATAGGGGTGAGCACGTGCGCACGTGCAGAGACACTCTACCCCTGACTTGTGGAAAGGGAACAGCTGAGAGGTCCCTAACCACACACAAAATTTGCACACAATCGGCTCAGCCGTTGCGGAGTTTTTGCGAGGGAACACTTTTCAACACCCCTCACGCGGCACGCGCCACGCGCAGTGGTAGTCACCCACATGAGTCGGCACCGATCTCAAACAGGGTAAGTTGGATGGGGCTGCTCAGCAAAGAAGTCAGCTTGTCAATCGGACGTGTGGTTGCAAAGATATGAGCTCGAAAGCGTCGCCACGGGCCGGGCAGGGCCGCTCATATTCAGATTTCCCCCATATACCACGGAAGGACGAGCGAGCGCTTCGCGCTCGCTCGTAATCATCAACCATGTTACATTCTCCAACATAACACGACACACATATAACGTTCATACGAGTACATTACAACATTTACAATATTCAACAAAAACTCTACACTACACGCATAATAGGCCACGATGATCCCTGGGTATTTAAAGCTGGTGCGCGACTCCTAATGATGATACTCTCGGCGATCTTTCTATCCGAATGATCCTGAGCTCTGTACACAATTTTGAGATCTAATAGGCCTGAGTTTGTACGAGTTTCGTCCTGGTGCTCGTCTAGGAAATGATCACCAAACGGGGTGTTTGCCGTTTTGTTGATGGAGTCGCGTATATGCTCGTTGTACCGCAAGCATATTGGACGCATGGATTCCCCTACATCAAGGGGTTTCAAGGGGGATTGTACGCAGAAGAACTTAGTGTATGAAATTCGCTGTAAGCTATGCCAACAAGGGGGGGGGGGGGATATGTAGGGGAATCTATGCGTCCAATCCGCTTGCGGTACGAGCATAGACGCGACTCCATCAACAAAACGGCAAACACCCCGTTCGGTGATCATTTCCTAAACGAACACAACCAGGACGTAATTCGTACAAACTCAGGCCTATTAGATCTCAAAATTGTGTACAGAGCTCAGGATCATCCGGATAGAAGGATCGCCGAGAGTATCATCATTAGGAGTCGCGCACCAGCTTTAAATACCCAGGGATCATCGTGGCCTATTATGCGTGTAGTGTAGAGTTTTTGTTTAATATTGTCAATGTTGTAATGTACTCGTATGAATGTTAAATATGTATGTCGTGTTATGTTGGAGAATGTAACATGGTTGATGATGACGAGCGAGCGCGAAGCGCTCGCTCGTCCTTCCGTGGTATATGGGAAAAATCTGAATATGAGCAGGCCGACCCGGCCCGGCCCGTAGCGACGCTTTTGAGAAGCTCTGCAACCGCACGTCCAATGGACAAGTGGGTTTCTTTGCTGAGTAGCCCCATCCAACCTAACCTGTTTGAGACCAGTGCCGACTCATGTGGGTGACTACCACTGCGCGTGGTGCGTGCCGCGTGATGGGTGTTGAAAAAGTGTTTTCTCGTAAAAACTCCGCAACGGCTGGGCAGATGGTGTTCAAATTTGGTGTGTGGTTAGGAACCCCTCAGCCACCACTTTCCCAAAAGTTTGATTTTTTTGTTTTTGTTTTTGCGCTCTGCGCTCCCCGGCCTCTGCACGTGCGCACGTGCCCTTCCCACAAGTCATGGGTGGGGTGTTTCTGCACGTGCGCACGTGCACACCCCTATTCTGTATCTCAGGAACGGCTGAGCCGATTGTGTTAAAAATTTGTGTGTGGTTAGGGACCTGCGCCGCCGCCTTCCCACAAGTCATGGGTGGGGTGCATCTGCACGTGCGCACGTGCACACCCCTATTCTATATCTCAGGAACGGCTGAGCCGATTGTGTTCAAATTTCGTGTGCGGCTACTGGCTAGGGACCTCTCAGCCGCCTCTTTTCCACAAGTCAGGGGTGTGGTGCCTGCACGTGCGCACCTTTTGTGTGTGTCTCAGAAACTACTTTCCCGATCGAGTTGAAATTCACCATACATTTCGTTCGCGCTCGCTCGTTCATCGCCAACTACGGCGCCTTACTGGTGTATAGTAATGCGTGACACATTGCCGACGCGGCTGTGAGTGACAATGACTTCCAAAATAGTGAAGATAGTTGGAATGTCTGTCATGAGGTATATTTGAAATGTGTCAAAATTGAATCGGCAGGCGACGAATGCGGTGCATATATATTCTCTTATATTTATGTGAACATTGTATATCCATAGATGTAATTTTGAAAAAGGACTGCGGCCGAAATATCAATAAACAAGTCATTTTTTTAAAGTTTTCTCTTCTTAAATAATATAAAAAAACAACGAGGATAAGGTCACTGATTCCGATATTATTGATAAAACTAAGTTTAACTTAAAATATACCGTAAAAGTGTTGGCTTTTTGCATACTCAAAGAACGTAAAAAATATCACACTACTTTTTGGTGCAAAACTTTGTGTTTGTTTGTTTGAAAAACGTTTGTGACAAACAGTACACGCGTCTCGACTGAGGAGCAATATTTGCCCCCGCAGTCAACAACTTTCGGCTGAGAGTCCCAGACTGGTTATTGATTCGACTGATCGAATCGATTGAAATCGTTCAATGAAAATTCCTTGAATAAAAAAAAATCGATTCACCACCAGATCTTTTGATCCATGAATCGTGATTGAATCAAAACCTGCATGGAATCCAGGCTGTTTGAATCAAAAGATTTAACGATTTTTAACAATTCAAGTGCACCTGGTAAGTTGTGCAAATGCAAAGCAGTCCCAGTGGCTACATTAACCCTCGCCCTACGGGGGGGGGGGGCCTGACAGCCCCCCCCCTGAAGTTTTTCTTGAATAACTTTTGACACATGGGGTGCATCTTGCTGAAATTTTTGATAGCTGAGTTTACAACAATTATACGTAGGCTGTAAAAATGTATTTGAAATTGGTTAAGTATTTTGGGAGATAATAATGTTTTGATGACGTCATGTTGGTAAAAAATAGAAATATTTGAAAAATCGTAGAAAACAGAGTTTTAAAGAAAATTGCAAACTCAATTCACCAAATATACAAAATGGCATTCTCTTTAAAATGGCAATCTCGGATTTTCACAATTTTGGGTTTTTGACTCCTAAAATAAAAATAAAACTTTTTTTTAAATCCCCACAAAATAAAATTTTCAAAGATATTAGAAAATTCGGAATATATGTGAGAGAAATGAGTATGGACAATACTCATACCAAATTTCAAAGCAATATCTACATTATTGACGGAGTGATGGCATCCTAAGTGTAAGAAACTGATGACGTCATTTTTTTAATAACTTTTTTCACATTTTTGGACAAGGTACAAACAAATAATTACTTTTTTTTGTATTTCTGAGCCAAAACTGGTCTAGGAACATGCCTTTTTATTTACATTTATCAATTTCTAATTTTGAGGTTTTCTGAAGAGCAAAATCGCTGTTCTGGGAGTGGTAAATCCGAGGTCATTCACTTGACCTGGAAGGTCACCGGTTGACCTGAAACCTAAAAATCGCATACTGTTAGATTCCTCTCATGACATACAACATGCTGGTTCTTACCGCATTGCTCTAAGTTGCTTGGTTTGGTAGTTAACAGGGGGGGGGGGGGGGCTGTCAGCCTCCCCCCGTAGGGCGAAGGTGAAAAAAGCTTCCGTAGGGCGAGGGTTAATTTAACTGAAATATTATTCCTGTAAAAATGTTGTAATGATCATATATATTATGTTTCCGCTTTTATTGATTTGACATAAATTCAACATATATATTGAAATGAATGCAAACGTGAATCGATTTAAAACATATTAATTGAATCGGGAAGAATACATTCTCAAAATTGTCTCCATGAATCGAACGGTGATTAAATAATTCAGGTTCCAAAATGAATCGCGATTGAATCGTTCCAAAACAAAAATTGAATCAATAACCAGTCTGGCTGAGGCGCCAGTCAACGGCGAGTTAAATAAATAATATATGGCGCATTAATTACAGAGGAACTTAACGGTAATCTAACCACCGATCCATAAGAGTATACTCGTATGGTACCAATAAGATAACCGTTACCATCAACAACATATGATTTGCAGGGCAACGCCACGGATTTGTGTTGGGGGGGGGGGGGGCAAACCAAAGTCAGGGGCCCATTTGAGAAGGGGACTTCCCAGTTATTCTCGTGGTGGCCTCAAAAATATTCCCGACTGCCTTCCTAGTGGCCTCCTCGGAATTAAGTTGTGCTTTTAACATAGGCGTACACAAGGGGGGGGGGGCAAATGGGGCAATTGTCCCCCCCCCCCCCTGAAGGTCTGTACGTGCCCCCTTTGGTCGAACAAATGAATGATTTTTCTGATTTTTTAAGATAAAAATCAGACCGGGGCGATAAGATAAAACCGGGGCGTTGTTGGCGATATGCTACGAAATACCTTGCGTAGCAGTTACGTTATTTCAATATTTTTCGGTAGTACGCTACGAAATGCTTCGATTACGCTACGGAACGATTTCTTGAGCTACGGATTACCAAAAACCATACTGTAGCGTAACGTAGGCCATCGCTGCATGTATGACGAACTCTATCGTTCGATCTTAACCACGATTGGTGATATATGACGTTGGCAGTTCCAGCGCCCTTCACCCCCAATCATCACCATCATCCGTACCACATCTCTGGTGTATCCTGTTGATAAGTGTGACACCGTACCACATCTCTGGTGTATCCTGTTGAGAAGTGTGACACCGTGCCACATCTCTGGTGTATCCTGTTGAGAAGTGTGACACGTGCCACATCTCTGGTGTATCCTGTTGAGAAGTGTGACACGTGCCACATCTCTGGTGTATCCTGTTGAGAAGTGTGACACCGTACCACATCTCTGGTGTATCCTGTTGAGAAGTGTGACACGTGCCACATCTCTGGTGTATCCTGTTGAGAAGTGTGACACGTGCCACATCTCTGGTGTATCCTGTTGAGAAGTGTGACACCGTACCACATCTCTGGTGTATCCTGTTGAGAAGTGTGACACCGTACCACATCTCTGGTGTATCCTGCTGAGAAGTGTGACACCGTACCACATTTCTGGTGTATCCTGTTGAGAAGTGTGACACGTGCCACATCTCTGGTGTATCCTGCTGAGAAGTGTGACACCGTGCCACATCTCTGGTGTATCCTGTTGAGAAGTGTGACACCGTGCCACATCTCTGGTGTATCCTGTTGAGAAGTGTGACACCGTGCCACATTTCTGGTGTATCATGTTGAGAAGTGTGACACCGTGCCACATTTCTGGTGTATCCTGTTGAGAAGTGTGACACCGTGCCACATCTCTGGTGTATCCTGTTGAGAAGTGTGACACCGTGCCACATCTCTGGTGTATCATGTTGAGAAGTGTGACACTGTGCCACATATCTGGTGTATCCTGTTGAGAAGTGTGACACTGTGCCACATATCTGGTGTATCCTGTTGATAAGTGTGACACCGTGCCACATCTCTGGTGATCCTGTTGAGAAGTGTGACACCGCGCCACATCTCTGGTGTATCCTGTTGAGAAGTGTGACACCGCGCCACATCTCTGGTGTATCCTGTTGAGAAGTGTGACACGTGCCACATCTCTGTTGTATCCTGTTGAGAAGTGTGACACCGTGCCACATCTCTGGTGTATCCTGTTGAGAAGTGTGACACCGTGCCACATATCTGGTGTATCCTGTTGAGAAGTGTGACACCGTGCCACATCTCTGGTGATCCTGTTGGACACCTTGCGAGTGGCTCTAGCGGCGTTGGCGTGTGTACTGTAAGTTTCATGTTCCGCCGACAGGTGGCGATGAAGCGGGTGCGGGAGCTGACCGACCTGGACCTGGACGCGGAGGCGAGCAAGCCCAACACGAATGGTGTCATGTGGGCAGTGTTTGCCGCCTTCCTCAAATGAACTGGCACGGTGCGGTGGTGGCGGCAGCAGCGAGGCTAGAGCGGCGTCCAGCGCCGCGGCCGGAGGGAGGGAGAGCGGGCTCGCGGCACCGCGTCATAGGGAACCATCAGCCCCGTCTCGGGAGCAGAGGCCTTTTATCGCACCCGGTGACGGCGGTCAGGACGCCCGCGCCGGGTGCCTTTGTCTCTCTGCCGGCATGGCAGAGACGGTGGTGATCACACAGCTGTTATCTTGTTACTGAGTTCTCCTCGCCACACACTTGAGATGCAACTGCTTCACCATGTCGGGGCGTAAACCGCTGATTGTTACTTTTTCTGGGACGGGGGTTTGAAGTGTGCGTATTTGTATGGCCTCTGTGTAAGTATATGTGCGTGTGTTTACCATTGCTTTCTATCCGGGCTGGTCGGGCTCACTATTCCGGTTGGCAGTGCGCCGGTCAGTGCTATGTGCCTTGGCGCGCGCGCGCCCGGGCCGCCGCTCCGTCCGCCGCCACCGACCATGCATTCCTGACTGACGGCGGCGGCGGCCGGGCTCTATAATGTAATGCCTAGGGCACAAACTGGTGCTGCGGCCGGCGGCGGTCGGCCGCCCCCTCTGTTGTTACTGGCGCGAGAGATAACTAGTGTGTGTCCCACGGTGGCGGTTTCCGGGTCCGAGGCCGATACTGTGTTTGTGTTTGAGTGAGGGGTCTTGGTGTCGACCCGGTCCTCTCGGCCTGCTGCGACTGGCGCGACGCCCGCGGTCAGTGGTATTTATTTGTTTAGAGAGTGAGTCAGCTGCGTCTACAGGCCGGTTAGTGCCGGCTGCTGTGCCACATTGCACTGGCCTGAATACAGCCGGAGACGTATTTCATCACAGAGCTGCACTCTGCCGTGCCGTGCCGTGCCGTGCCGTGTCAACCCGCTACAACTGGTCAGACCAAGCCGCTCAACTGTCCGTCAACAGGCGCGAGACCCCAGACGACCCGAGAAGCCACGATTATGGCAAACGCTCTCACTTAACGAGATAGCATTGCACGTTGTTAGTTACTGACACGGACGCACTCATCTGACAGCCTGGGAAGTTAGCGGTGACTGGCGGGGGATACGGGGACAGCGACAGCCCCACTTCCGCCATAGACACCTGCCACTACATTTAACAGGCGTGTGCAGCCTGCTGTGGAAACTTTCGCCGGCCAGCTAACTGGTCTCTCGCTGCCTGACTTCGGGGGGGGGGGGGGGTGCTTCTCTGGTTATCAGTTATCACACAGACATTGTTCTGAAAAACACTGAGAACGCCACATCAGTCTGCGCCGCTATACCGGCCGGCCGGCTGCTGTCTGGAGCTCGACACTCTGGGACTGGCTGTCGTGCCGTACAGTGTACAGCCCGCGCTGCCGCCATCAGCCGCCGGCTCGGCTAGGCGGCCGTCTTGCCGGCGGCGGCGGCCGGGGAGCGCAGCATGGGGAGTGTGTCCGGGTACTGGGCACCGCGCCTCTTCCGGAGCGTGCCGTCCGAGTTGCGGTACGGGTAGGAGGCCAGCGTGACGGGCAGCTGCAGCTTCACCTCCTTCTCCAGGCTGTCCGGCTTCACCGTGAACTGGCGGCGGCACAGAGAGGGGGGGGGGGGGGCGTCACATACCCAGAGTTCGCTCTCAGTGTTTGTGGCACCGTGCGTGAGTATGGTATTTGACATAAAATTTGACATACAAATAGCGGAGCCGCCGGGCGGTAACGTTGGGACTGCAGCAGGTGACCAGACAATAACACTAGTAACACTAACTAAGACAGTGACTGCACTGGCCCGTAGGATACTAACACCGGTGAATAGTTCACAGGACACTACCAGAAGTGATGTGACTTCAGCTGTGAGCCATGAGCTCTTATGATCTCACGAGACACCAACACGCCTCAACACACCTGCAGCGAGACAACGAGAGACATGCAGCGAGACAACGAGAGACATGCAGCGAGACAACGAGAGACATGCAGCGAGACAACGAGAGACATGCAGCGAGACAACGAGAGACATGCAGCGAGACAACGAGACATGCAGCGAGACAACGAGAGACATGCAGCGAGACAACGAGAGACATCCAGCGAGACAACGAGATACATGCAGCGAGACAACGAGAGACATGCAGCGAGACAACGAGACATGCAGCGAGACAACGAGACATGCAGCGAGACAACGAGACATGCAGCGAGACAACGAGAGACATCCAGCGAGACAACGAGATACATGCAGCGAGACAACGAGAGACATGCAGCGAGACAACGAGAGACAACGAGAGACATGCAGCGAGACAACGAGAGACATGCAGCGAGACAACGAGAGACATACAGCGAGACAACGAGAGACATGCAGCGAGACAACGAGAGACATGCAGCGAGACAACGAGAGACATGCAGCGAGACAACGAGAGACATGCAGCGAGACAACGAGAGACATGCAGCGAGACAACGAGAGACATGCAGCGAGACAACGAGAGACATGCAGCGAGACAAAGCTCACATTATTGCAGCACTGAACCAAAATAAACTGGGCCTGATCATCAAACAATAGCAGCGCTTTTAAGAGGTCAAAAGTGCAATAGTCAATACATAAATAGTGCTCTTGACTGAAGTACACGACTGAGTGCGAATCGCGCCGCTTATATGTATTGGACGCCACTGTGCTGGTGCTCTTGCATAAATTATAAGTTGTCATAAAAACATGAATTATATAATTTCTAAGACGAGCCTTTATGGCTTACAACCGCACTGTGATGTAAATGGTCAACGTTCTAGTTTTGAAACATTGCCGTTGTAGTTCACTTCATGAACAAATCGTTATTTGCCGCTCTATACAGTACTTCTGCACGCTCAGCGGACCGTCCTCGCACCACCTGTACGGACTGCAGAGTTGGATTCGTAAGCGGGGTCCGCTCCGCTACAACAGCTGATAACTGGCACCACGAGCTGCCGCGTATGATGCACGAACACTCCAGTATCCGCCACAACAGCTGATAACTGGCACTGGCACCACGAGCTGCCACGTATGATGCACGAACACTCCAGTATCCGCTACAACAGCTGGCAACTGGCACCACGAGCTGCCACGTATGATGCACGAACACTCCAGTATCCGCTGCAACAGCTGGTAACTGGCACTGGCACCACGAGCTGCCACGTATGATGCACGAACACTCCAGTATCCGCCACAACAGCTGGTAACTGGCACCACGAGCTGCCACGTATGATGCACGAACACTCAAGTATCCGCTACAACAGCTGGCAACTGGCACTGGCACCACGAGCTGCCACGTATGATGCACGAACACTCCAGTATCCGCTACAACAGCTGGTAACTGGCACCACGAGCTGCCACGTATGATGCACGAACATTCCAGTATCCGCCACAACAGCTGGTAACTGGCACCACGAGCTGCCACGTATGATGCACGAACACTCCAGTATCCGCTACAACAGCTGGTAACTGGCACTGGCACCACGAGCTGCCACGTATGATGCACGAACACTCCAGTATCCGCCACAACAGCTGGTAACTGGCACCACGAGCTGCCACGTATGATGCACGAACACTCCAGTATCCGCTACAACAGCTGGTAACTGGCACCACGAGCTGCCACGTATGATGCACGAACACTCCAGTATCCTCCACAACAGCTGGTAACTGGCACCACGAGCTGCCACGTATGATGCACGAACACTCCAGTATCCGCCACAACAGCTGGTAACTGGCACTGGCACCACGAGCTGCCACGTATGATGCACGAACACTCCAGTATCCGCTACAACAGCTGATAACTGGCACCACGAGCTGCCACGTATGATGCACGAACACTCCAGTATCCGCTACAACAGCTGATAACTGGCACCACGAGCTGCCACGTATGATGCACGAACACTCCAGTATCCGCCACAACAGCTGGCAACTGGCACCACGAGCTGCCACGTATGATGCACGAACACTCCAGTATCCGCCACAACAGCTGGTAACTGGCACTGGCACCACGAGCTGCCACGTATGATGCACGAACACTCCAGTATCCGCTACAACAGCTGGTAACTGGCACCGCGAGCTGCCACGTATGATGCACGAACACTCCAGTATCCGCCACAACAGCTGGTAACTGGCACCACGAGCTGCCACGTATGATGCACGAACACTCCAGTATCCGCCACAACAGCTGGTAACTGGCACTGGCACCACGAGCTGCCACGTATGATGCACGAACACTCCAGTATCCGCCACAACAGCTGGTAACTGGCACTGGCACCACGAGCTGCCACGTATGATGCACGAACACTCCAGTATCCGCTACAACAGCTGGTAACTGGCACCGCGAGCTGCCACGTATGATGCACGAACACTCCAGTATCCGCCACAACAGCTGGTAACTGGCACCACGAGCTGCCACGTATGATGCACGAACACTCCAGTATCCGCCCCAACAGCTGGTAACTGGCACTGGCACCACGAGCTGCCACGTATGATGCACGAACACTCCAGTATCCGCTACAACAGCTGGTAACTGGCACCGCGAGCTGCCACGTATGATGCACGAACACTCCAGTATCCGCCACAACAGCTGGTAACTGGCACCACGAGCTGCCACGTATGATGCACGAACACTCCAGTATCCGCTACAACAGCTGGCAACTGGCACTGGCACCACGAGCTGCCACGTATGATGCACGAACACTCCAGTATCCGCCACAACAGCTGGCAACTGGCACCACGAGCTGCCACGTATGATGCACGAACACTCCAGTATCCGCCACAACAGCTGGCAACTGGCACTGGCACCACGAGCTGCCACGTATGATGCACGAACACTCCAGTATCCGCTACAACAGCTGGTAACTGGCACCACGAGCTGCCACGTATGATGCACGAACACTCCAGTATCCGCCACAACAGCTGGTAACTGGCACCACGAGCTGCCACGTATGATGCACGAACACTCCAGTATCCGCTACATTAGCTGGTAACTGGCACTGGCACCACGAGCTGCCACGTATGATGCACGAACACTCCAGTATCCGCCACAACAGCTGGCAACTGGCACTGGCACCACGAGCTGCCACGTATGATGCACGAACACTCCAGTATCCGCCACAACAGCTGGTAACTGGCACCACGAGCTGCCACGTATGATGCACGAACACTCCAGTATCCGCTACAACAGCTGGTAACTGGCACCACGAGCTGCCACGTATGATGCACGAACACTCCAGTATCCGCCACAACAGCTGGCACTGGCACCACGAGCTGCCACGTATGATGCACGAACACTCCAGTATCCGCCACAACAGCTGGCACTGGCACCACGAGCTGCCACGTATGATGCACGAACACTCCAGTATCCGCCACAACAGCTGGCACTGGCACCACGAGCTGCCACGTATGATGCACGAACACTCCAGTATCCGCTACAACAGCTGGCAACTGGCACTGGCACCACGAGCTGCCACGTATGATGCACGAACACTCCAGTATCCGCTACAACAGCTGGCAACTGGCACTGGCACCACGAGCTGCCACGTATGATGCACGAACACTCCAGTATCCGCCACAACAGCTGGCACTGGCACCACGAGCTGCCACGTATTATGCACGAACACTCCAGTATCCGCCACAACAGCTGGTAACTGGCACCACGAGCTGCCACGTATGATGCACGAACACTCCAGTATCCGCTACAACAGCTGGCAACTGGCACTGGCACCACGAGCTGCCACGTATGATGCACGAGCACTCCAGTATCCGCCACAACAGCTGGCAACTGGCACTGGCACCACGAGCTGCCACGTATGATGCACGTACACTCCAGTATCCGCTACAACAGCTGGCAACTGGCACTGGCACCACGAGCTGCCACGTATGATGCACGAACACTCCAGTATCCGCCACAACAGCTGGCACTGGCACCACGAGCTGCCACGTATGATGCACGAACACTCCAGTATCCGCCACAACAGCTGGCACTGGCACCACGAGCTGCCACGTATGATGCACGAACACTCCAGTATCCGCCACAACAGCTGGCACTGGCACCACGAGCTGCCACGTATGATGCACGAACACTCCAGTATCCGCTACAACAGCTGGCAACTGGCACTGGCACCACGGGCTGCCACGTATGATGCACGAACACTCCAGTATCCGCCACAACAGCTGGTAACTGGCACCACGAGCTGCCACGTATGATGCACGAACACTCCAGTATCCGCCACAACAGCTGGTAACTGGCACCACGAGCTGCCACGTATGATGCACGAACACTCCAGTATCCGCTACAACAGCTGGCAACTGGCACTGGCACCACGAGCTGCCACGTATGATGCACGAACACTCCAGTATCCGCCACAACAGCTGGTAACTGGCACCACGAGCTGCCACGTATGATGCACGAACACTCCAGTATCCGCTACAACAGCTGGCAACTGGCACTGGCACCACGAGCTGCCACGTATGATGCACGAACACTCCAGTATCCGCTACAACAGCTGGCAACTGGCACTGGCACCACGAGCTGCCACGTATGATGCACGAACACTCCAGTATCCGCCACAACAGCTGGTAACTGGCACCACGAGCTGCCACGTATGATGCACGAACACTCCAGTATCCGCCACAACAGCTGGTAACTGGCACTGGCACCACGAGCTGCCACGTATGATGCACGAACATTCCAGTATCCGCCACAACAGCTGGCAACTGGCACTGGCACCACGAGCTGCCACGTATGATGCACGAACACTCCAGTATCCGCTACAACAGCTGGCAACTGGCACTGGCACCACGAGCTGCCACGTATGATGCACGAACACTCCAGTATCCGCCACAACAGCTGGTAACTGGCACCACGAGCTGCCACGTATGATGCACGAACACTCCAGTATCCGCTACAACAGCTGGCACTGGCACTGGCACCACGAGCTGCCACGTATGATGCACGAACACTCCAGTATCCGCTACAACAGCTGGTAACTGGCACCACGAGCTGCCACGTATGATGCACGAACACTCCAGTATCCGCCACAACAGCTGGTAACTGGCACCACGAGCTGCCACGTATGATGCACGAACACTCCAGTATCCGCCACAACAGCTGGTAACTGGCACCACGAGCTGCCACGTATGATGCACGAACACTCCAGTATCCGCTACAACAGCTGGCACTGGCACCACGAGCTGCCACGTATGATGCACGAACACTCCAGTATCCGCTACAACAGCTGGCAACTGGCACTGGCACCACGAGCTGCCGCGTATGATGCACGAACACTCCAGCAGACGGACCGTCGGCAAATACGCGAGCAGGCGTAAGAAACGTGTGGTTGAACGCCTCGGCCTGGTACGTGCGACGCAGACGACGCAGACGACGCAGACGACGCAGACGACGCCTGAGACTGAACACTGTCAGAGGCGTCGTTTGCTTACAGTTTGGTCGTTCCTGAGCTGATGTAGGTTATATTATATATATATACTCGTCTAACGCCAAGACCATACCTGACGCAATCACGCAACGCCTGACGCAATACCTGACAATCAGGTCTGATCCGCCCGCTACCATCTGTTTCCGGTCTCGCAGATAGCTGCGGAACCAGTCCGAGCACACCCCGTACCATTCTAGCTGGTCCAGGAGGACGCCATGATCGACGCTGTCAAAAGCTATACTTAGGTCGAGTGTCGTCAACGACGCTATTTCACCTGCGTCGATAATCTTTAAAATCCACTCCACAGCGTCGATCAGGGCGTCCTCCGCGGAATGACAGGGTCGGTAAGCATATTGAAATAGAGACAGTATATGGTTTTCCTGTAGATATGACGTGAGTTGCATGCAGACAGCCTTTTGCGTGATTTTTGACAAAACAGACAGGATAGAGATGGGCCGGAAGTTATTCAAATCGGATCGGTCTCCAGACTTGTGAATAGATGCAACGCGAGCTATTTTCCAGGCATTAGGAAACGTGCATGTGGTTACTGATTTGGTGAGGCCCAATAACAGCAAAACACCTTTTCACTGCATCGAGAGGGACGCCATCGATACCGACTGCCCTTGACGAGCTCATGCGTGTATGCCCCATTCAAAAATGGGGGTCAGGGGGCAAAAAATGCGAAAATTTTGGGTGTTTTTTGAAAGGTCATTGCGGCCATGCCGTTTGACCGATTGGCATGCCCCAAACGTTTTTGAGCTTCAAATGTACTGGTCTTCAATATATCAAAAGACAAAAAAAAAATCATAGGCGTATTCAGGGGATGTCAAATGGGGGGATTTGTTTATACAAAATATGTGCTGTTCGTGATTATTTGCGACGACATGAACGTCACATGTGGGCATTATATGCTGTAATTTGTTACATTTAATATATTGCGCATAGGCGGATCCAGGAAAACAACGTGGGGGGGGGGGGCACCATGCGCGTAACGCTTTGATCATCTTACTAATTTGAAGTTGGACCTAATTTGAGGGAGGGCATCGTCTCCCATTTTTTTGTACCTGAGTGCGCCTCTGCCCAAAAAATATGTACCTTTCCCAGTATCTATGATGTATATTGCATTGAAATAGTTTCTGACGCATTTATATTGCGATATTGCACTGCAAACCACGAAGGAAGAATGCGCGGCAAAACCGCATTCGAAACACCCTCCCCAAAACAGGAGCCTGGCACCGCCTCTGATGGACCGATTTTTTCAAAACTTTGACACAACACGCGCTATTCAAAGTTGGGAAAAGTCACAAAGTTTCAAGACGCTAGGCCTAACGGTTTAGAAGCGGCAAGTGAATAACACCCGGGGGGGGGGGGGGCAGAATCTGCTCCCCGCGGGGAAGCAGATTCCTTCGAGAGTTCTGGCAGGGTTACAGGGCGTATGCGAGGACTGATGAGCACACACGGGGAGGCCTCGGTCCGTGCGAGCCCGAAACGGTGGTGCGCCCCACCTCCGCGGCGATGCATGACCCCACGGACGCAAAATGCTCATTGAATGCGTCAGCTCGTTCCAGGGGCGAAGCCAGACCTTCAGAAAGGGGGGGGGGGGCAAGCCCCTGGGAGAGGCTCCCCACCCCCAAAAAATACCCCTGGATATGAAAAACTCTACGGATTTCGGCCACTTTATTTTGTGAGGCCCCCTTTTTAAAAAATGTTCTTCGCTTACTTTTGATGAGCTGGAATGGACCAGGACCCTCAGTAGGCATTGTACTGAGCGCATTACTAATTTGTATTATTACGTACAGGAGAGAAAACATATCATAGCTGACAACAGGTGGGGGTCGGCTTTTGAGTGTGGGGCGGCTGAAATGACGAAAAATGTACCCCCATTTTGATACGTGTATTTAATTAAGCCTTTGTATCATTTTTTATGTGGATTTTCATGTTATAGTAGGTAGGTATGTACTTGTTAGTTAGCGCCGCGAAGCGGCGCGAAATTTTTACGGTTTTGCCTGATAAAACCCATAAATATAGGCGGTGGGCCTTGTAGCTCGGATAATAACCTAAAAATGCTATTCATTCAATTTAGCGTTACGACGAACCGATGATGATGACTATGGCTTCGTTATGACGATGATTACCGATGTGACGCCGCGAAGCGGCGTGAAAATGTTAATTTTACGCCTTCTTGGAAAACGAAATGTTAATATTGGAACCAGACCGTGAGGTGAGATGGTCCTGGCCTGTTCCCACTATTAGCTCTTCGGTCCAGCAAATTGGGCACCGCTGGAGCAGCTTCCGGGTCCCGATCTCCCCGTCTTTGCGTTCGCGTCGCCTTTTTCAGAACTCGGCAAACTAGCTCAACATGTAGCCTGCTTGAAACTTAAAAGTGAATATTTTATGAAGGGAATGGGCACTGGGGCCAGCAATTCCCGCCAAGGAGAGCCTCTGCCAGACACTGAATGAAATTCTTTTTCCCATTTTCCAAATTTGTATAGGCAATTGCGAAACTTATGTCATGCCGCGAAGCGGCGCGAAAATTTCCAGTTTTTGACACCAGATAGCTGGATTTTGACTGCACTGCAAAGGCAACTTTTACGATAAATTGTTAATTTTTCCTGCAAAAAGGGTGGTCGACCGCCTTCTAAAAGTGAAGGGAGTTTGCCCAGACCTCCCCCCCCCCCCCCCACGACCCTCCCGTCGGCGACGCCCCTGGCTGACAAATTTTGCAGCACACACTCTCCTGAGAGGAAAATGTTAAATTGTTTTGTACTACCACCCCCCCCCCCCGAATTCAAAAACGCATCAGACTTATCAAATTACCATTTTTAAACCCAAGAAAACATTGCACCAGGTGGGTCAGAGTACAGCACATTACCGCTCATTATGACTGCGCCGACCACGGCTAGCAGGCGCTCCAACTATAACAGGCGCTCCAGGCGACGGCTAGCAACCCTTGGGCAGGCTCGAGGGCTCCGTTCACAGACTCAATGGGCCTCTGGATAAGCTCGAGAGGGCCCTGAACAGACTCAATGGCCCCTTGGCAAGCCGAGAGACCCCTGATCAGACTCTAATAGCTCCTGGGCAGGTTCAAGAGGCCCCTGAACAGGATCAATGGACTATTGGGAAAGCTCGAGAGGCCCCTGAACAGACTCTAATGGCTCCTAGGCAGGTTCAAGAGGCCCTTGAACAGACTGAATGGGCCCCTGGGTAAGCTCGAGAGGCCCCTGGGCAGGTTCGAGAAGCCCCTGAACAGACTCAATGGGCCCCTGGGCAAGCTCGAGAGGCCTCTGGGCAGGCTCTAATGGCCCCTGGGCAGGTTCGAGAGGCCCCTGAACAGACTCGATGGGCCTCTGAGAAAACTATAATAGCCCCTGGGCAAGAGGCGCCAAAACAGACTATAATGGGCCCCTGGCCAGGCTCGAGACCCCTGAACATACTCAATGGGCCCATGGACATGCTCGAGAGGCCACTGGGCAGGTTTGTTAGGCCGTAGGTGGGCTCAATTGGCCCCTGGACAAGTGGACATGCTCTAGAGGCCCCTAGGCCGGTTTTGGGGGCCCCTGAGTGGGCTCAATGGGCCCAGGGCATGCTCTTAAAGTCCCTGGGAATGTTTTTACGCCCTTAAGTGGGCTCAATGGGGCCCCTGGACATGCTCGAGAGGCCCCTGGACAGTTTTTTGGGCCGATCGGTGGGCTCAATGGGCCCCTGGACATGCCCAAGAGGCCCCCTGGACCGGCTTCGAAAGCCCTTCAGTGTCTCTGAGGGCCCTTGGCATGCACCAGAGTGGCCCTTGCCTGGTTTGAGGGCTCCTCTGTGACTTTTTGAAAGCCATTTAGCTAATGCAAATGGTATCTGGGCCAATCTCGGCGGGGGGGGGGGGCAATTGCTGGGGGGCCCTGTGACCCGTAAGGGGGGGGGGCAATTGCCCCCCTTGCCCCCCCCCCCCCTGGCTGCGCCCCTGGCTCGGTCACTGGCGTCATCGTCACCCGAAGCGGGGCCCCGTGATGGTTGGACAGCAAAACTTTTCAGACGACTCCAAAAAGATTGTCTCAGATAAAAGAGAGTCACACAGGAAGTTGCGACGGGCACGAGTGAGCTGGCTTTTCACAGTGTTGCGCCGCCGCTGGTATTCACAGCGACTTTCTGGGGTTCTGGTGCGCTCCCAGGTTCGCCGGGCCTCGTCGCGGTCCTCCATCGCCGACGTCAACTCGGGATTGTCGCGCAGCCACGGACATGCCGGTCGGCGCC
>JAXIVJ010005032.1:2500-12500 GCA_036785665.1 Chirona hameri
CCTATATATACACACCTATATATACACACCTATATATACACACCTATATATACACACCTATATATACACACCTATATATACACACCTATATATACACACCTATATATACACACCTATATATACACACCTATATATACACACCTATATATACACACCTATATATACACACCTATATATACACACCTATATATACACACCTATATATACACACCTATATATACACACCTATATATACACACCTATATATACACACCTATATATACACACCTATATATACACACCTATATATACACACCTATATATACACACCTATATATACACACCTATATATACACACCTATATATACACACCTATATATACACACCTATATATACACACCTATATATACACACCTATATATACACACCTATATATACACACCTATATATACACACCTATATATACACACCTATATATACACACCTATATATACACACCTATATATACACACCTATATATACACACCTATATATACACCTATATACACCTATATACACCTATATACACCTATATACACCTATATACACCTATATACACCTATATACACCTATATACACCCTATATACACCTATATACACCTATATATACACCTATATACACCTATATACACCTATATACACCTATATACACCTATATACACCTATATACACCTATATACACCTATATACACCTATATACACCTATATACACCTATATACACCTATATACACCTATATACACCTATATACACCTATATACCTATATACACCTATATACCTATATACACCTGTATACCTGTATACCTGTATACCTGTATACCTGTATACCTGTATACCTGTATACCTGTATACCTGTATACCTGTATACCTGTATACCTGTATACCTGTATACCTGCTATACCTGCATACCTGCATACCTGCATACCTGCATACCTGCATACCTGCATACCTGCATACCTGCATACCTGCATACCTGCATACCTGCATACCTGCATACCTGCATACCTGCATACCTGTATACCTGTATACCTGTATACCTGTATACCTGTATACCTGTATACCTGTATACCTGTATACCTGTATACCTGTATACCTGTATACCTGTATACCTGTATACCTGTATACCTGTATACCTGTATACCTGTATACCTGTATACCTGTATACCTGTATACCTGTATACCTGTATACCTGTATACCTGTATACCTGTATACCTGTATACCTGTATACCTGTATACCTGTATACCTGTATACCTGTATACCTGTATACCTGTATACCTGTATACCTGTATACCTGTATACCTGTATACCTGTATACCTGTATACCTGTATACCTGTATACCTGTATACCTGTATACCTGTATACCTGTATACCTGTATACCTGTATACCTGTATACCTGTATACCTGTATACCTGTATACCTGTATACCTGTATACCTGTATACCTGTATACCTGTATACCTGTATACCTGTATACCTGTATACCTGTATACCTGTATACCTGTATACCTGTATACCTGTATACCTGTATACCTGTATACCTGTATACCTGTATACCTGTATACCTGTATACCTGTATACCTGTATACCTGTATACCTGTATACCTGTATACCTGTATACCTGTATACCTGTATACCTGTATACCTGTATACCTGTATACCTGTATACCTGTATACCTGTATACCTGTATACCTGTATACCTGTATACCTGTATACCTGTATACCTGTATACCTGTATACCTGTATACCTGTATACCTGTATACCTGTATACCTGTATACCTGTATACCTGTATACCTGTATACCTGTATACCTGTATACCTGTATACCTGTATACCTGTATACCTGTATACCTGTATACCTGTATACCTGTATACCTGTATACCTGTATACCTGTATACCTGTATACCTGTATACCTGTATACCTGTATACCTGTATACCTGTATACCTGTATACCTGTATACCTGTATACCTGTATACCTGTATACCTGTATACCTGTATACCTGTATACCTGTATACCTGTATACCTGTATACCTGTATACCTGTATACCTGTATACCTGTATACCTGTATACCTGTATACCTGTATACCTGTATACCTGTATACCTGTATACCTGTATACCTGTATACCTGTATACCTGTATACCTGTATACCTGTATACCTGTATACCTGTATACCTGTATACCTGTATACCTGTATACCTGTATACCTGTATACCTGTATACCTGTATACCTGTATACCTGTATACCTGTATACCTGTATACCTGTATACCTGTATACCTGTATACCTGTATACCTGTATACCTGTATACCTGTATACCTGTATACCTGTATACCTGTATACCTGTATACCTGTATACCTGTATACCTGTATACCTGTATACCTGTATACCTGTATACCTGTATACCTGTATACCTGTATACCTGTATACCTGTATACCTGTATACCTGTATACCTGTATACCTGTATACCTGTATACCTGTATACCTGTATACCTGTATACCTGTATACCTGTATACCTGTATACCTGTATACCTGTATACCTGTATACCTGTATACCTGTATACCTGTATACCTGTATACCTGTATACCTGTATACCTGTATACCTGTATACCTGTATACCTGTATACCTGTATACCTGTATACCTGTATACCTGTATACCTGTATACCTGTATACCTGTATACCTGTATACCTGTATACCTGTATACCTGTATACCTGTATACCTGTATACCTGTATACCTGTATACCTGTATACCTGTATACCTGTATACCTGTATACCTGTATACCTGTATACCTGTATACCTGTATACCTGTATACCTGTATACCTGTATACCTGTATACCTGTATACCTGTATACCTGTATACCTGTATACCTGTATACCTGTATACCTGTATACCTGTATACCTGTATACCTGTATACCTGTATACCTGTATACCTGTATACCTGTATACCTGTATACCTGTATACCTGTATACCTGTATACCTGTATACCTGTATACCTGTATACCTGTATACCTGTATACCTGTATACCTGTATACCTGTATACCTGTATACCTGTATACCTGTATACCTGTATACCTGTATACCTGTATACCTGTATACCTGTATACCTGTATACCTGTATACCTGTATACCTGTATACCTGTATACCTGTATACCTGTATACCTGTATACCTGTATACCTGTATACCTGTATACCTGTATACCTGTATACCTGTATACCTGTATACCTGTATACCTGTATACCTGTATACCTGTATACCTGTATACCTGTATACCTGTATACCTGTATACCTGTATACCTGTATACCTGTATACCTGTATACCTGTATACCTGTATACCTGTATACCTGTATACCTGTATACCTGTATACCTGTATACCTGTATACCTGTATACCTGTATACCTGTATACCTGTATACCTGTATACCTGTATACCTGTATACCTGTATACCTGTATACCTGTATACCTGTATACCTGTATACCTGTATACCTGTATACCTGTATACCTGTATACCTGTATACCTGTATACCTGTATACCTGTATACCTGTATACCTGTATACCTGTATACCTGTATACCTGTATACCTGTATACCTGTATACCTGTATACCTGTATACCTGTATACCTGTATACCTGTATACCTGTATACCTGTATACCTGTATACCTGTATACCTGTATACCTGTATACCTGTATACCTGTATACCTGTATACCTGTATACCTGTATACCTGTATACCTGTATACCTGTATACCTGTATACCTGTATACCTGTATACCTGTATACCTGTATACCTGTATACCTGTATACCTGTATACCTGTATACCTGTATACCTGTATACCTGTATACCTGTATACCTGTATACCTGTATACCTGTATACCTGTATACCTGTATACCTGTATACCTGTATACCTGTATACCTGTATACCTGTATACCTGTATACCTGTATACCTGTATACCTGTATACCTGTATACCTGTATACCTGTATACCTGTATACCTGTATACCTGTATACCTGTATACCTGTATACCTGTATACCTGTATACCTGTATACCTGTATACCTGTATACCTGTATACCTGTATACCTGTATACCTGTATACCTGTATACCTGTATACCTGTATACCTGTATACCTGTATACCTGTATACCTGTATACCTGTATACCTGTATACTGTATACAGTATATAGTATATATATATATATATATATATATATATATATATATATATATATATATATATATATATATATATATATATATATATATATATATATATATATATATATATATATATATATATATATATATATATATATATATATATATATATATATATATATATATATATATATATATATATATATATATATATATATATATATATATATATATATATATATATATATATATATATATATATATATATATATATATATATATATATATATATATATATATATATATATATATATATATATATATATATATATATATATATATATATATATATATATATATATATATATATATATATATATATATATATATATATATATATATATATATATATATATATATATATATATATATATATATATATATATATATATATATATATATATATATATATATATATATATATATATATATATATATATATATATATATATATATATATATATATATATATATATTATATATATATATATATATATATATATATATATATATATATATATATATATATATATATATATATATATATATATATATATATATATATATATATATATATATATATATATATATATATATATATATATATATATATATATATATATATATATATATATATATATATATATATATATATATATATATATATATATATATATATATATATATATATATATATATATATATATATATATATATATATATATATATATATATATATATATATATATATATATATATATATATATATAAAATCGGATTCGGATTCGATTCCATTGGCATCTGGGTGGAATCGGAATCCGGTGGAGTCAATCATTTTGAGAATATGATGGAATCGGTATCGGAATCAATGGCAATTTCAAGTGATTCCGTGTTATTTTCGTAAAAAAACACTGACCATGAATTTAAGCTTGTCTGAAGGCAATTTGTTTATTTGAGCATGCATACATAAAGCAAAGCTAGCTGATGATTGTTTTACTAATGAGTCAATAAACATGGTCAGTAATTCGACTTATTTAGGTAGAGACATACAATGATGTTCAGTTATGGCAGTTTTTTTTTGTACCATACATTCTATAATATTATCATATCTTTCAAGCCAGTGATTTATTTGTGTATCATATTGGAAAATAGCAGCTTGCAATATGTTCAATTGTCCATGCATCATGATCATAGCCAGGATGTCTAAATATCGCATTGTTTTGAACCTTCGCTAAACTTTGACGTTTCTAAACTGTCACGATTTTGCAGCACGGGCTAGTTTTTCAACAAATTCATGTTTTTTGTGTAAAGTTGCATAACAAAATAGCCATATTAAATATGCCTGTATAACATATTTAATATTACTCTTCATGTCATTCATGTTAATTGTACAAAATATAGATACCATCGGACATTTTTGATGCAGAGTGAAATCAATGGAATCGGATTCGGAATCAAGCTTTTGAGGTGCCCTGGAATCGGATTCGGAATCAATTCCCCTGGTAAAATATCTATTGGAATCAGAATCGGAATCAGACCCATCTGGCTTGGCATGGAATCGGAATCGATTCCGCTTAATCGGAATCAAACACAAGTCTGCTCAGTGCTCTAAACCTCTTATACCTAGCTTGTGTTTATTTTTGACTCATTAAAGATGCTTCAGATTGATGAAGTAGTAGATAAAAAATAATATATTCAAAGACTTGAATTAAAGTATATCATTCTCCCTAACGATGTTTAACGAATAAATTGTACGAAAATATGTTTAAACTTGATAATGGCGTAATGCCGAAAGCTTGTTTTCCCTCTTCCTGACTTAAAAAAAATATCTGACATGGTTAGGATAATTTTCCCTTACATAATATTCATTATATTATAACAATGTCATCCATCCCCGCCCAAAGGAGAGAAAAAAATAGATAGATATAAAATTTGGAAGCTGCAATGAATCGTCCAACGGAATAAGTTATCATCATGAAAAGGCTATTAAAGTGAGGGAACGCTAAAAACTTGTTCATTCGAAATCGTATGTTCCGAGATATCACTAAATCATGTCTTATGCATATGGCGCTTTAGTTAACAAACATTGTAAACATATCACCAAACTTCTGTGTCTGGGTTTGACATTGCTCGCAAACACGAAGTTTGCTTCACTCAAAGTATCCACATTTCTAGTGCGACGGACACCACTTCTCAACTCCGAACTACCCCGCTTACGACGCTGCCCGTCACCCCATCCGCACACTCCAGCTGCTCGCCGATGCATGACGGCTGGCGTCGGCCCCAATTCCTCCCGACTGACATATGGGGTGCCGAGTCTCGGTCGTCCCGCGCCGGGCTGCCGCCGCTACCCTGCCGTCGGGAGCGATGCGGCCCGGCAGTCGACAGCGACGCGGCCCCGGCAGGCCCTCTCGGCGGCGCGGCGCGGCGTCGGAGGGGGGCGGGGGAGAGGGGGGGGGGGGGGGGGGTCAGATCAGAGCGGGGAGCGCGCGCCGCGAGGGGCCCAGCCGGACCGGAATAATCGGCGGTGCCGGCGCGTCGGCCTTTGTCGGCAGCGGCCAGACGGGCGACGGACGGCGGCCTGAGAGGAGCAGCTGCGACCGGCGCTGTCGGCTCCGACGAACCGGCCTGCGGAGCGGCGGCGACACAGACGGCGGAGAGACGACACAGACGGTGGAGAGGCGATACAGACGGCGCAGCGGCGACACAGACGGCGCAGTGGCGACACAGACGGCGCAGCGACGACACAGACGGCGCAGCGGCGACACAGACGGTGGGGAGGCGACACAGACGGCGCAGCGGCGACACAGACGGCGCAGCGGTGGGGTACCGAGCGGAGCGGGCCGGCTGAACAGACAGAGCGGAGACGGCTAACACGTCAATCATAGCCAGCACGGCAGACCCCAGTTACAGCCGGCTGCAGGTGAGTCTGTCCAGAGATCGACTGAGTCGCGCGTTCAATCGACATTGCCGAATGCTGCCTTATCAAGCCGACTCGATGAGTATTTGGCTGTGTTTTTCTTCATAATTTCGATTTGCATCTGTATAGGAATTGAATTAATTCAAACAATATCAAACTTTATTTGAATACAAATTGCAGTTGGTACAGTACGAGATCCAGACGATTTGTTTGTTTACCAGGCGAAGTTTGTTTACTTGGATCCAGGCGACCCAGTTAAACAAACCTCACAATTTGCATCACAGTGAAAAATCTGTCAATAATATCTTATTTATTTGTACTTAGTCTGATTTATGCAGTATTTGTCAGCACGAGCTGGTAATTTGGATAAATTGGTGAAGTGACGATCAGCGAGCTGCCAGTGTCGCGGTATCTGACTCACCGTGACCGCCATTCAACAAAACTGTAGCCTGGATCCCGTTCCTCAGCACGGTAGCCTGGATCCCGTTCCTCAGCACGGTAGCCTGGATTCCGTTCCTCAGCACGGTAGGCTGGATCCCGTTCCTCAGCACGGTAGCCTGGATTCCGTTCCTCAGCACGGTAGGCTGGATCCCGTTCCTCAGCACGGTAGCCTGGATCCCGTTCCTCAGCACGGTAGCCTGGATTCCGTTCCTCATCACGGTAGCCTGGATCCCGTTCCTCAGCACGGTAGCCTGGATCCCGTTCCTCAGCACGGTAGCCTGGATTCCGTTCCTCAGCACGGTAGGCTGGATCCCGTTCCTCGCTCTCAGCACCCGTCTCGTTAATGTAAGATACGGGCTGATAATATATAATAGCAACAAAGTGTTTATGTAATTAAAATTTGAGTCGTAATTTGTATGCTAATTTCAGTTTTAAAGGAAATAAATAGTTCACCTTTTATTTTTTCCCCAAACACGATTTGATTATATTTTTTACTACAATTAATTTTTATATTGTCAAAAATGACCTTATATCGCGCCAATTCAGGACCGAAGGCCGTAGATTATTATTGTTTATCAAAACTATATACATACTCTCTGAGTCAGAGTCCTGACGTCACGCAAATAAAAAAATGGTTTAGCCAATCAGATTCGAAAGTAGTCGCGTAAGGATAGACTCGCATTAGAGATGTGCCAACCGGCGGCCGGCGGTTCGCTTGCTAGCACCAGCTGCAAGCTGATTGGCTGATGGTATAGTTTCTACCCGGGACCGCAACACCGCATTCTTTCGCCAGCATTGCATTACTTCGCCAAAAAATGAAATATATTCGGCTGGATAGTCTTTACAGTCAAGAAAACTTGCAGATAGGGGTTACCCAACACGGGCTGCAAAACTGCTATCTCAGTTTAAAACTAATGTTGAAGGTGAACTATTTCCTTGAAGCATATGCTATTTCTCTAATCTGGGCACACTGAGGGAATTTTTTCCAAATGGACATACCGAAGCAGTTGTCTTGAACAAGCAGACCGGCATAACACGTCTCCTCTGCAACACAATCAACGCCAGAGAACCCCGCCTTCCTCGGAACCCCGCCTCGGAACCCCGCCTTCTGCAACACAATCAACATTACCACCGTGATGGTGAATTGAGTGTTTTACTAATGCGTTATTGCGTTATGTCGACTTACGTTTTGATTTGAGCTTGATAGAGCCGCAGAGCACCACGCGGCCGATATTCCTCGTCCGAATATGTATGTGGCAAGCGAAATACTGCTGTGTGATGCGGCCAACTTCTTTGCATGGTGTGATATATACAGCAGACCATTTAATAGAAATAGGGCTGGTTAGACTCATTAAAGAGACGGATGATAGGTGTTTATTGCTGAGCCTTACTGACCCTGAATGACAGATTGACATATTGACAGATTGATAGATTTATAGATTGACAGATTGACAGATTGGCAGATTGACATATTGACAGACTGACAGATTGACATACTGACATATTGACAGACTGACATATTGACATACTGACAGATTGACATATTGACATATTGACAGATTGACAGACTGACATATTGACAGATTGACATATTGCCAGATTGACAGATTGCCAGATTGTCATATTTACATATTGCCAGATTGACAGATTGGCAGATTGACAGATTGACAGATTGACAGATTGACACTGACATTGGTAGTGTCAGACAAGCACTTCGGGCCTCGGAGTAAATAGCCATGACCAAATTATCAACTTGAAGCCATGCGTCTGTGACCAGGTAATACTACTATTTAGATAGAATTAAACTTAATAAAGCCTTGCCCCGATGACGAGGACTTCAAATTTTGATGAGTCAAACCACTCAGTGATTGTCTGACGGTTGGTTCGTTTCTGTGCTCCAACATGACTGACCGTTGATCCTTCTGTTCACTACAGGACCGTCCAGCTGCCATGGCTGCCGAATCGTCTGACTCCGAATCACCACCTCGCCCGTCCCCGCGCCGACCCAAACGCAGCTTCGACGTGGCGTTTCTGGTGTCCTCGGCCAGCGACCCAGCGCCCTCCTCCAGTCCTCCGCCGGCCAAGACGAGCAGCGCGTTCACGCGCGTTTGGCGGCCGGCGCTGCCCAGTCCGCCCGCTGCTGTCCCCCCTGTCGCCGAAGAGGAGCGACAGGCGCCGCTGTACCCGCGTGCCCTGCTGGCCGCCAAACTGTCCCTGCCGCCTCGGCCTCTGCCGTTCCCACTACGGGTGGGTCTGGAGCTCATGCACAAGCCGCTGCTGCCGCTGCTGCCGGCAGGCGCATTCAGCGCCATCCTGCCCGGGCAGAACGTCTGCGCCCTCTGCCGCATCAGCTTCCGCATGACGTCTGACCTCGTCT
>JAXIVJ010005032.1:17500-77366 GCA_036785665.1 Chirona hameri
TTCCGCATATGCAGTCAAAATGTTGAGTTCCTAACCGTAACAGAAGCAGTTCCAGGGCCCGGTTTTTGGAGTATTTTTTCCGGCGACATTTGGCGATAATACGGAGATGCGATCTTCACGGCTTGTTCCTAACTGCCTGAAATATAAAGGAGTTACATAGGTTTACGGTGATTGAAAGAAGTGCAAATTAGTTGATATTAGTGAACTATAACAAATATTGCACGGCAGAGGCGGTTTCAGGGACTTGAAAAGGGGAGGTTTCCAGGAAGTATTTTTTTTTATATTTTGCCTCCCTTTTTCGCTAACCTGGCACCGCCTATGGATACAAATATGCTTTATAACTGTTGTGTCTGATGTCAAAATAACGCACCATTTCATTTACCCAAAAAAGAAGAAAAAAGACGGGTATATTACGCATTTATTTTACCCCCATATTTAGTGACCTGCAAACGCCTATGATTTTGACCCAATTCAATATCTATCGATCCCCATTAGTTGCGTTCAAATCGGTTGATAAACATGACAGCTGTGGTGGATCAAATATACCTCTAATTTTGCTAGTATTTGCCCCCTGTTGCCCTCTATAAAACAAATATTATATTTTTTTTATAAATTTAGATCGTGTTGAGGGGAATCGTATGCCGTTTTTTTTTTAATCGGACGGGTAAATATCGAAATCTCCGGGGGAGGGGGGGGATCTTTCCTCCCCCTGTCACTAATGGGGGTAGCTAGGAGCCTGCCATTATTAGGGTTAATTTATCAATAAGCACAACATCCTTGTTTCTAAAAAAAACTGTGCAGGTATATTTCTGCACCCCATATTTACCAATAATTAAATAATTGCCGGATTACTCACAAACCGCGTGTGAGGGTCGTCAGGCGCGCTGTCTGGAGTAGTGTGTTGCAGGCTGGGGCCGGCTGGAGGAGGACGGGGGGGGGGGGGGGGAGGGGTGGGGGGGGGGGGGGGCGACAGGCCGTGTAATGGACCACCCGAGCGGACGGCACCGGATGGAGCACACCGGGTCACCGGCCAGACACGGCGGCAGCAGCCAGACACCCTGCTGATACACAGACAGACGACTGAGCTGACGGATCAGACACGGCCAGACACGGCGGCACCAGCCAGACACCCTGCTGATACACAGACAGACGACTGAGCTGACGGACCAGACACGGCGGCAGCAGCCAGACACCCTGCTGATACACAGACAGACGACTGAGCTGACGGACCAGACACGGCGGCAGCAGCCAGACACCCTGCTGATACACAGACAGACGACCGAACAGCGCGGCCAGACACGGCGGCAGCAGCCAGACACTCTGCTGATACACAGCCAGACGACTGAGCTGACGGATCAGACACGGCCAGACACGGCGGCAGCAGCCAGACACCCTGCTGATACACAGACAGACGACTGAGCTGACGGACCAGACACGGCAGACACGGCAGACACGGCAGACACAGCAGACACGCCAGACACGGCAGACACGGCAGACACAGCAGACACGGCAGACACGGCAGACACGGCAGACACGTCAGACACGGCCGGACACCTCTGATGCCGAGACAGGCAATTGTCTCGGCTAGGCGGATCAAACATGTGGCATACGCGTTATTGAGTATACGGATTTGGAAAACGGCTTTCAAACGAGTCTGTCATTTATTGCACGTAACGCGTGCTTCTCAATCTTCGCTTGCTAACGTTTTGAGAAGTTGAAATCCCCAGCGACCTCAAGAAAACCAATCTCCTAACATACACGCGACAAGCAAACTTTACTTTACGAATATGCAGACAACCAACTTGGCTGGCGCCCGAAGCAGCTGATGTTTCCGTCAGCATATTCTCATGCGGCCGGATAGATCATCGAGGCGGCACGCCGAGGGGTCGCAGCACAAAAGCTTCACGCGCCATCTAACTGATATCGTGTGATAAATAGACGGTGGCTACCGTGTGAATTATGCAAATATACACAAATTTCTTGGCCCAGATTGTTCTCGGCTGAATTAGGAATTCCAAAAAGACTGTGGAGGGGCTGCATATTTGGCACGGGGCAGCCATGGTCGCACACACCAGAACGAGGAGACCAACACTTTAAAATACAGAGGGTCGATCAAAGAACCGACAATGGACGACTGTGTTGTGCGAATGTATCGCACATGTACGTCAAGTTGGTCCACATTCAGCCTATATTGAGCCCAGTCCAGATTCTGGCTACCATATGTAAAGGAAAACTTTACCAGCCAAAATATCAATAAATATCCATAAAAAAACGTTCAAAAGAGAATTATTCGAAAGCTCTCGTCACAACGAACACAACGTCACACCCTTGAATTTGCCCTATCTTGCCCACGAAGAGCCCCGAACATGAAGTCACTCAAAAGACAATAAGTAACACAAAGAACGCACAAATTAGCTCAAGACTCCGTATCCTCGCGTAGAAACGTCGTCTGCGCGAAACGTCGTCTGCGCGTGCAGGCTTCCAGAAAGTGGCAATGCGTGACACTAAAAAATACAGCCCCCCAGAGCCCATCAAACTTTCCACTTATTTTCAATATCGATATGAGTTAACCTGCTCGCTGAGTTGGCGGGACGCGGTGATTTCAACCAAACTCAGGGAAATAATAGAACAGCACATGCCGGATCCGAAAATCATAAACGCTATTCGTGGCATTTCCAAATTTGACCTAGAGAGCTACTCAAGACTGGACAAAAATGAGCCCTCTCCCATGCTAACATGCAGTCACTCAAGCGGCAATAAGTAACAATAGAACGCACCGTGTAGCTGAAATGCAAGACTGAACGTAATGGTGTAGAAATGTCTTCCGCACATGTCTAGAAAGTGGCAATGCATGACACTCAAAAGTACAGCCTCCAGAGGCTGTCATACTTTCCAGTTCATTTCAATATTGACATGAGTTAAGATCATGGGTCCTTCTAACGTACGGAAGTAAGCAACTTAATTTGCAAAACAAATAAGTTAACAAATCCATTTTACATTGATCTGGTTAAATCACTAATTCAATTTAATGAAGAACCCATCAGACGAAGAAATAGTAAATGAGAAAATATGGTTCTCCGACCATACTAAATATAAGACGACAGTGGTTAGAAAGCGGAATGATAAAGGGCTAAGATTCATAGCAGACCTGTATAATGCACATACTGGGGCAATGTATTCGAAGCAGGAATTAGACACTACGTATGGGATTAAAATGATCTTCCTGTGTTACACAGCATGAGTACGAAGTCTCCCCAAAAACATACAGAGAAAAACATAGATATAACATATATTAAGAAACCAAATATCCCGTATAAAATAGGTTTAGTTCTAAATCAAAAGAAGTTTTCAAAATTTGCGTATAAGACATTCTTAACAAAATTAGGAGTAAAAAATAGTATTTCCAACGAACGTCTCTGAACAAAATGGGTAGCAGATATAGGTATATTTACGGAAGGAACAGCACATACAGTTTCGAAGACAACGATGTCTACCTATTTAATATATCTACATTTCAGAATCATCAACCGTATTTACGCAATAAATAAAGGCGTTTTGCGGGCGCCTGACACCATCCAAAACACTGGGGCCTTCGGCCCCAGGAGGCCTCGCTCGGTCGCCAGAGGGGCCCGTCTGGCCTCCAGGGGAGGGGGTGGGGGCATGTCCCCCTTGGCCCCCTTGCCTACACCCTTAACCGGGGCTGCTTGAATTGCATCAGGTGCGCTGTTTTGTCTATCATTGAAAGACAGGGTTACATAAAAACTTCAAATTCAATCAGGTGCGCTGTTTTGTCTATCATTGAAAGACAGGGTTACATAAAAACTTCAAATTCAATCACTCGAGACAAAAACTTCCGTTGTCATGACGTTTTCTCATAAGATCATTGTTTTTCACGTTCAGTGCAGGGAACGCGCGGGGGGAGGAGGGGAGGGGGCATTGGTACTTGTATTGAATCCCCCAGATTCCTGTGGTGGGAAGGGGGGGGGGGGGGGGGCTCGGTCGTTGTTGTTGTCGACCGTGGCGCCAGCCGACAGCGTGTATTGGCGGCAGGAACAGAGGCGCGACTCCTCGCGCCTCTGTTTGTTGTTGTCGATCGTGGCGCCGGCCGACTGCGTGTATTGACGACAGGAACAGAGGCGCGACTGACACACTGACCACAGAAGTGACCCGACAAAGGCACGCAACACCAATTCCCGCGCCGATCATCCGATGTCCTGGGCCGCTGATTGGCCCAGAGACAGGAAAACCCCGCTCCTGTGCGGACCCTGATTACAGAGCGGGAGAGCGCGAGGGAGCATCTGCGGGATTCATACACGACGTTATATACCGAACAGAAAAAGCGCGCGAACTGAAAACATGGCACATGACTGATAGCCAGGGGCGAGGACAGCGCCCTTTTTGCAAATTATACCTAATAAACGCCGGCATTATCACAAAACAGCGTAAACAGCCCCCGCTCCACACTAACAATCGCCGTTAGAGCTACCAGATACTCTGCCACATAAATAGGCAGCGCACGTGGCAGAGACACAGACACCGGCACGCAGCCTGTCACTACAATGCCGATCTGAGTCGGCGTCGCATCGACAAATACATGACGTTCGTGCAGATCATTCCACTCAGAAATGTCGGAAAAGGACCACACGACACCTTCACGAATAAACGGGGCGACTGCACTACACTGAGATAAAAAGATACTATGGGTCTTACCAGCCCCCCTAGTAAAGCCCTTCTACCACCCAAGATACCACCCTTCGAGGCCTGGTACTAATAGTAGTATTCAGTACCAGGCTCTCACCCATGGTAGAGACCCTAGTATGATCTGCCTACTAGAGTGCCTATATACCAGGGGGCTCGTCCTTGAACCAGGCCTTGAACTACCCCCTAAATTCGGCACACGCGTGACAAGCTGCCTACTAGAGTGCTTACCAGGGTGGTTGCCCTTTTACCAGGCCTTTAACTACCCTCTGAATTCGGCACACGCGGCAGCCATGATCTTGATTCGCAAGCAGAAACCATGCATGCGTTCAAGTGCATTCAAACTGCGTTGACGTAAGTGCGTGTTGCGTCGGTACGTGTGTTGGAGGGGTGAAGTGTTAAGTTTCTCTGCATTGTACGCTTGTACGCTTGTTTAATGCTTGTTGCTCTTTGTTAGTATGTGGCAGCCATATCGATTCGCAGCTGCAGAGACAGCGTGACGTGATCGTGCGGAAGTGGTCCACCGTGAGTGCGTGCTACGTGTGTTGGAGGGGTGAGTGCTCACTTGTTAAGTTGTACTTTATGCTTTTTGCTCTTTGTTGGTAGTGTATTAACTGCATTATTAACAGTTTTCATGGTATTATTTTCTAGTTAGATACGTATGCAGGCAGAGGTATCATCTCCGAACCTTCAATTATTCTTGAACAATGTCAACACACTTCCCAGAAAATTTGGGTAGAGTTTTGTTTGCTCCCTTGTGATTTTGCTATGCATGTGAAACCCATTTCATGCATATTTTTATAGAATTAATCTTGTTGCAATACAGCAACCCAAGGGCGGATCCAGGGTGCCAATTGGTCATGACCCCCAAAGGTTCTGAAACCGTGTTTTGCCCCTCGGGGGCAAAACACGGTGATTGCCTGCTCGGAGGCGTTCCCGAGCAGGCGATCAGCTGCGTGTTTGCTGTAATAACTGTCATGTCAGATGTTTCAACTCGGTTTACTGTACGAATAAATCTCGTTCCGGAAAAAATTGGCTGTTGTTGAGATATTCGGGCGAAAAATAGTCAACGCAAAAGCTGCAGTAACTGGTGGATATGTGGTAAGTGGGTTGGTAAGAAAGTGAATTCCCCTGGTAAGAGAGGTAGTACCACTTACTATACCCCTAGTACCAGGGTTAGTAACCGTCGCTGAACCCTGGTATTTGCGGTAGTAAGCGTGACTACTCCCGTCGTAACCGGGCTAGTAAGCGTGACTACCCCCTCCAGGCACGTAGCCAGGATTTCGTCCAGGGGGGGGGGGGCGGCGCCTCGAAAGGGCCCCTTCCCGAGCGTTGAAAGGGCCCCTTCCCAAGCGTTGAACCCCCCCCCCCAAAAAAAAAAAAAACGCATGAAAAGGCACGTTACAAGGCTGGAAAATGCAGTGTGGCAGGTATGGCATGGGCAATACCAACGTTTAGGAGCTGGAGTTAGCAAACTGCCACATCAACTTTGGAACCAGCGACACGAATTTGGAATCAGCTATACCAACTTTGAATATTTTTTTTAAGCTCAAGACCTCGAACTCTTAAACAAATTGCGCCGCGGAGCGGCGCGAATTTTTTTAGTATGCCCTGGGTTGCTTTCTCATCAATGCGTCGCATTGCGAATGGTGCGGACCTCTAAAATTGCTATATTGTGCGTTTAAAAGTGCGGGGAGAAGGTGGTAAAATGAACTATTTTGCCCAATAATATAGGAAGGTAGCAACATAACACATAAATGCGCCGAGAAACTGACCGATTTTTTCCTAACCCGCATATAATTGAATTTGTAGTTAAATTGAGTTTGATTTCCTGTACAACTGTATTCTTACTGTTGAAAGGCCCTAGGTCCCTTCAGATCGTCTAGGGGCCCCTCTGACCTTTTCTACGCCTTTCCAACCTGTTCAGGGACTCATCCGCGAAGACATCATCCAAAAAGACATCATGTAGAGTGGGTGATATATATATATATATATATATATATATATATATATATATATATATATATATATATATATATATATATATATATATATATATATATATATATATATATATATATATATAATACAAATAGGGCTACTCTACAGGAAAACATAAAATCGGAGCCTTCGGGTATATTGTAGCACCCTGACGAAGGGTGTTACAATATACACGAAAGCTCCACTTTTAATATTTGTATTGTGGAGTAAGTCCTCTTTGTATTTAATCTTCATCTGCGATCTCTACGTGCTTTGACCCTTCCGATCTCACCAGAGACTCCTCTGACCTTCCAAGAAGCCCCTCTTGTGTGTCAAGGGGCCCATTCGGCCTGTTCAGAGGTCCTTCCGACCTGGCCAGGGACTGCACTGGCTGATTTGTCGCCCTGCCGACATGCTCAGGGGCAGGGGCGGCGGATTGCGGGGCACAGGGTACCCAAAATCCCCCCCCCCCCCCCTCAAATGAAAATCCTGGGGAGGGGAAGGGTCATGTTGCCCCATATTGAGCAGGCTAAAATCTGGGGGGGGGGGGGGGGGGGGCAAAACTACCCTATGCCCCCAGGATTTTCGACTGGGGGGAATTTTGGGTACCCTGCCCCCGCAATCCGCCGCCCCTGCTCAGGGGCCCCTCCGACCTGCCCAGGGGCCCCTCCAGTCTGGCTAGGAACTAGTCCGGCATGTTCAAGGGGCCTTCCGATCGGCCCAGGGACCCTTTCGGTCTAGCCAGGGGCCCCTCTGACTTGCTCAGAGCCCCTCCGATAGGCCCAGCGACTCTTCTGGTCGGCCTGCGCTGGCTGCTTTGTCGCCCTTGCCGACATGCTCAAGGGGCCCTCCGACCTGCCCTGGAGCCCCTCCGTGCTGGCCAGGGGCCACTTCGGCATGTTCAGGGGCCCTTCTTACCCGCCCAGGGGTCCTTTCGGTCTGATCAGGGGCCCTTCCGATCTGCGCAGGGGCCCTTTTAACTTTCCAGGGGCCCTATGGTCTCTCCAGGGGCCCTTTATCCTTATAAGGGGCCCTTCCGACCTAGCAAGGGACTGCGCTGGCTGCTTTGTCGCCTTGCGACATGCTCCGAGGGCCCTCCGACCTGCCCTGGGGCCCCTCCGTGCTGGCTAGGGGCTCATTCGGCATGTTCAGGGGCCCTTCTGACCCACCTAGGGGCCCTTTCGGTCTGGTCAGGGCCCCTCTGACCTGCACAGGTGTGAGGTAACCCTACCTGCCGGAGTACCCTGAGTGTGCCTCTTCCGGGTGACTGGGGTCAGCTGACTGCGTGTGCCGAGGGGTGCGGGCGGCGGCCCGCGCCGGGCGAATACAGACTGGTGCCGACTCGCGTTGTGTTGGGATCGGAGCTCGGGTCGGGGCGACCGTGACATGGTGGCAGCGGTGGTCGAGTGATCGAACAGTGATTTCGTCATGGTCGTGGGTGGTGACAGTGACCGTGAAACGGTCAAGCCTGGTGATGGAAGGGCTGGTAAAGCGGCTTCGTGCACGGACGCGCGAGTGGTGACGGAACTACGAGTTGGGATCGCGGATTTCCCGACTTACGACGGCTCGGTGTCACCGGAGGACTTCATAGCTCAGTGCTCTCGATTGGCTGGGCTCGGTGGCATCTCGGACGAGTCGCAGGCGTCCATTGTTGCAGCGCGATGCACTGGACGAGCTCTCTCCGTCGTCAACGAGCTGGAGCAGCGACTCGGCCGGCTCTCCGTTGGCCAGCTGAAGGATTCGCTGACATCGCACTTCTCTGCACAACCGACAGCTGCGCAGGCGGCGATGCAGCTGTCTCGGCTCGTGAAGGGAAGCATGACGGCTCGAGATTACGGCCAGCAGTTACGTCTTCTGGTTAAAGGCGCCTGCCCAGAGTTCTTCACGAAGGATGGTACGGTGAAGAATACCTGCGTGCCTGCCTACAACGCCGCGGTATTCAGACACCTCCTGGTAGGTCTGAGCGCTGAAGAGGCGACTCTGATCTCTCGTCTCAAGGTCACAACGTTCGAGGGGGCCATAGATGAGCTAGTCAGAGAAGAATCGCTACTCAGCGCCTCGGCTGCGACACCTGACGACCCCTGGCCACCCTCCCGGTCAGCGGATCACGTGCGTTGGGCATCGCCCATACGACGTGAAGCCTATCGCGGACACTCTCCTGATGCTGCCTACAGACGGCAGCCTACGACGTTTCGACGCAGCGAAGCATCTCCGAGCTGACGGGACATCTCGCCCTCTCCTCGGCGCTCCGCCCCTCCCTCCGCGCGGCGCGCTCTCTCCCCTGGCGGCCGGACCACGCCGGGCGCGGACGGAGCGGACGGCGGCCGCTGGCGGCCCCGGGGCGACATGCGTGGAGCGAGCGCAGCGGCGGCGCCAGGGACCGGAGCCGGCGGGGACAGGGACGAGCCCGCCTGCTGGTCGTGCGGCGGAAGAGGGCACTTCAAACGGCACTGCCCAAACGAGTGGCTGGCGGGCAGGCGGTAAAATCACTCCCAATCGTGCCAGGCACACTGAATGACTTCCAGGTGAGCGATTGTTTAATTGATTCTGGCAGTCAGTTAACCCTGGTAGATTCTAAGGTGTGTGCCACTATTGCGCCGAATGTGGAGATGGGAGAGCCTGTTCGCCTTATGTCAGCTTCGGGGCATAAACTCAACGTTACTGGTACATGTCGACTGATGGTCGAAATACGAGGGTTTCCGCCATGTGGATGGGATTGTTATGTTGTCGAGAACCTAAGTCATGATTTCATTGTCGGTTTTGATTTTCTACAGGCTAATAATGTGGTTATCGATTTTTCGCCACAGCAGCAGGGACCAAAGATTAAGGTTAGGATTTGCAAAGCTGTATCCAGTCCCAGCGCGCACCGCTATGTGTATCAGAGCTAGGATTGATCAAAACTTATCCACCGAGCATGAGTACTTGTTGGTGGGCCAGTGCTCAGATCATGTCGAAATTCAAGATGCAGTTATTCGGCCTTTCTCGAAGCGAGATATTCCTTTGTACATTCGGAACAGAACGGATCAGTTAGTAACCTTTCACAGACGCAGCGTGATTGGGTTTGTTGAGAGATTCGAAGGTGATGCCGGTTGTTTTCCTGTAGACGTTCCTACCCGTGACCGCCCCGCACGTGATGCACCGACAGTAAACTCTGTGTCGGCCGAGCCGGAGCCGGTTCCGAGCGAGCCAGACGTGACGGAGAGCCAGCACTCTGTGTCGGCAGACGATAGCAGGTTTTTGGGCGCCAGTACAGATGAGGTGCTAGCAGATTTCGGGGTAGGTGATCAGATTAATGGCTCACATCGTGATAAATTGGCTTCCCTGTTGAAATTTCACCGAGGTATTTTCTCGGAGCTATGCTGACATTGGCTCATACACAGGGGGACAAGTAGATTTGGAGCTGGAGCCTGGCACGCGTCCACAATTTTCCCGGCCTTACCCTATCCCGTGGGCGCGCGAATCACAGCTGAAGGCACAATTAGATGAGCTACACGGTTGTGGAATCATTGAGCAGGGTCCTCCGTATGAATGGAACTCTCCGATTCTGCTTATAGCGAAACCGAACAAGGGCGGTAATGCTTCTCGAGAGTATAGAATAGTGCAGGATCTCAGGAGTGTCAACAAATGTCTGTTGGGAAAGAAGTTTGTGTTTCCGTCTGTGGACGAATTTTTGTTTTCTCTTGACGGGTGGAAAGTGGCCAGCGCACTTGACATTAAACACGCGTTCTGGAACCTTCAATTGACGGAGCAGTCAAGCGAAATCTGTGCGTTCCACGCGTTGGGCAAGACCTGGTACCCCAAACGAATGGTGATGGGTTGCCAGCAATCGAGCTATTTCCTGCACAAAGCGATGCACAAGGTATTAGGTGATATCCCTGGCGTGTATATTTATGCTGATGATGTTTTGTGTGTAAGTGACAGTCTCGACTCCCATTACAAGTTTCTTAACACCGTGTTGATGAAGCTGAAGGAGGCGGGTTTTAAGTTATCCCCAGCATAATGTAAATTTGGTGTTTCCCGTCTTGATTATCTTGGCCATGAGATCTCGCCTGATGGGATAAGTATTTCACCAGAGCGCATTGATTGTATCAAGAATCTTCAGCCGCCGCGAACGATTAAGGAAGCAAAGAAGATATATGGCTTTTTTTCCTGGTTTCGAAAATTTGTCAAGTCGTTCTCGACACTTTCAAGACCACTAGTGGATCTAGCAAACTCATCCTCGTTTTATTGGAACGATGAACTGGAGAAGGCGTTTATTAATTTAGGTGAGGCTTTGCTGACCAGCCCTGTTTTGGCCTACCCCAGACAGGGTGACCACTTCATCCTGTACAGCGACTCGAGTCTGGCTGGCTCGGGACAGGTGCTGACTCAGATCCAGGACGGTCAGGAGAGGGTCATTGCTTACAATGGGAGTAAGTACAACAGGCAGCAGCGAAACTGGACACATAGTTCTGACAATCTCTCTGAAGCCCCAGGTACCAGATGTGCCTAGATATGACTTCGTAAAGTTTAGTCCCGCCGCAGTGAGATCCGATTGGTGTATCGTGGTGCTTGTGAAGTATTTCGAAGCGTTTGGCGACCGGCCAGACAACCTGAATTCGGCTGTCATCGTTTAGTCCCGCCGCACTATGATTTCTCAGTTACCAGTGCATCTGCGTGCAGTCTTAGATCGGCTTGTGACCTTTCCCCGGTCAAAAGCACAGACTCACCAGATTTGTGGCAACGTGCTGCAAGATCCAGCGAGCTATCCAGCGAGCCTGGTTCGTACCCGCCGCCTTCGTGATGGCGCCGCACGCCATCTGAGTGACCGTGTGCAGGTGGCGCTGCGGTCGGCGCCGCGCACTGCATAGGTGGAGCCACCGTGCCCTCGGGATCACTCCCAGGCCCGGGCTGCTGGTCTTTGTCAGCGTTGTCTTGTTCGTCATCGTGCAGTCGGGAGAGAAAATCGACATGTTTCATCTCCGAGGCACGCTGATGCTCAATCACGACACGGAACTGTCCAATGAATGAACGCCATCGCGCTAAGCGCGGATTCATATTGTCTCGATTTGACAATATTTTTAGAGCACTTTTGCAGTCACAGCGCCAAGTGAACTCCTCACCAGATAGAAACTTATAGAACCGGCGCAGCCCTTGCATAAATGAGTATACCTCTAGCTCGTAAATTGTCCAGTTTCGCTGCTGCCTGTTGTACTTACTCCCATTGTAAGCAATAACCCTCTCCTGACCGTCCTGGATCTGAGTCAGCACCTGTCCCGAGCCAGCCCTTCCATCACCAGGCTTGACCGTTTCACGGTCACTGTCACCACCCACGACCATGACGAAATCACTGTTCGATCACTCGACCACCGCTGTCACCACGCTGATGCTCCATCACGACACGCTCGGTGGGGACGCGCGAGCGGCTCGTGCATGATGGAGCATTAGCGTGCCTCGGAGATGAAACATGGCGATTTTCTCTCCCGACTGCACGACAATGGGAGTAAGTACAACAGGCAGCAGCGAAACTGGACAATTTACGAGCTAGAGGTGTACTCATTTATGCAAGGGCTGCGCCGGTTCTATAAGTTTCTATCTGGTGAGGAGTTCACTTGGCGCTGGGACTGATACAGCTTTGCAAATCCTAACCTTAATCTTTGGTCTCTGCTGCTGTGGCGAAAAATCGACAACCACATTATTAGCCTGTAGAAAATCAAAACCGACAATGAAATCATGACTTAGGTTCTCGACAACATAACAATCCCATTCACATGGTGGAAACCCTCGTATTTCGACCATCAGTCGACATGTACCAGTAACGTTGAGTTTATGCCCCGAAGCTGACATAAGGCGAACAGGCTCTCCCATCTCCACATTCGGCGCAATAGTGGCACACACCTTAGAATCTACCAGGGTTAACTGACTGCCAGAATCAATTAAACAATCGCTCACCTGGAAGTCATTCAGTGTGCCTGGCACGATTGGGAGTGATTTTACCGCCTGCCCGCCAGCCACTCGTTTGGGCAGTGCCGTTTGAAGTGCCCTCTTCCGCCGCACGACCAGCAGGCGGGCTCGTCCCTGTCCCCGCCGGCTCCGGTTCCTGGCGCCGCCGCTGCGCTCGCTCCACGCATGTCGCCCCGGGGCCGCCAGCGGCCGCCGTCCGCTCCGTCCGCGCCCGGCGTGGTCCGGCCGCCAGGGGAGAGAGCGCGCCGCGCGGAGGGAGGGGCGGAGCGCCGAGGAGAGGGCGAGATGTCCCGTCAGCTCAGAGATGCTTCGCTGCGTCGAAACGTCGTAGGCTGCCGTCTGTAGGCAGCATCAGGAGAGTGTCCGCGATAGGCTTCACGTCGTATGGGCGATGCCCAACGCACGTGATCCGCTGACCGGGAGGGTGGCCAGGGGTCGTCAGGTGTCGCAGCCGAGGCGCTGAGTAGCGATTCTTCTCTGACTAGCTCATCTATGGCCCCCTCGAACGTTGTGACCTTGAGACGAGAGATCAGAGTCGCCTCTTCAGCGCTCAGACCTACCAGGAGGTGTCTGAATACCGCGGCGTTGTAGGCAGGCACGCAGGTATTCTTCACCGTACCATCCTTCGTGAAGAACTCTGGGCAGGCGCCTTTAACCAGAAGACGTAACTGCTGGCCGTAATCTCGAGCCGTCATGCTTCCCTTCACGAGCCGAGACAGCTGCATCGCCGCCTGCGCAGCTGTCGGTTGTGCAGAGAAGTGCGATGTCAGCGAATCCTTCAGCTGGCCAACGGAGAGCCGGCCGAGTCGCTGCTCCAGCTCGTTGACGACGGAGAGAGCTCGTCCAGTGCATCGCGCTGCAACAATGGACGCCTGCGACTCGTCCGAGATGCCACCGAGCCCAGCCAATCGAGAGCACTGAGCTATGAAGTCCTCCGGTGACACCGAGCCGTCGTGAGTCGGGAAATCCGCGATCCCAACTCGTAGTTCCGTCACCACTCGCGCGTCCGTGCACGAAGCCGCTTTACCAGCCCTTCCATCACCAGGCTTGACCGTTTCACGGTCACTGTCACCACCCACGACCATGACGAAATCACTGTTCGATCACTCGACCACCGCTGTCACCATGTCACGGTCGCCCCGACCCGAGCTCCGATCCCAACACAACGCGGGTCGGCACCAGTCTGTATTCGCCCGGCGCGGGCCGCCGCCCGCACCCCTCGGCACACGCAGTCAGCTGACCCCAGTCACCCGGAAGAGGCACACTCAGGGTACTCCGGCAGGTAGGGTTACCTTACACCTGTGCAGGTCAGAGGGGCCCTGACCAGACCGAAAGGGCCCCTAGGTGGGTCAGAAGGGCCCCTGAACATGCCGAATGAGCCCCTAGCCAGCACGGAGGGGCCCGAGGGCAGGTCGGAGGGCCCTCGGAGCATGTCGCAAGGCGACAAAGCAGCCAGCGCAGTCCCTTGCTAGGTTGGAAGGGCCCCTTATAAGGATAAAGGGCCCCTGGAGAGACCATAGGGCCCCTGGAAAGTTAAAAGGGCCCCTGCGCAAATCGGAAGGGCCCCTGATCAGACCGAAAGGACCCCTGGGCGGGTAAGAAGGGCCCCTGAACATGCCGAAGTGGCCCCTGGCTAGCACGGAGGGGCTCCAGGGCAGGTCGGAGGGCCCCTTGAGCATGTCGGCAAGGGCGACAAAGCAGCCAGCGCAGGCCGACCAGAAGAGTCGCTGGGCCTATCGGAGGGGCTCCTGAGCAAGTCAGAGGGGCCCCTGGCTAGACCGAAAGGGCCCCTGGGCCGATCGGAAGGCCCCTTGAACATGCCGGACTAGTTCCTAGCCAGACTGGAGGGGCCCCTGGGCAGGTCGGAGGGGCCCCTGAGCAGGGGCGGCGGATTGCGGGGGCAGGGTACCCAAAATTCCCCCCAGTCGAAAATCCTGGGGGCATAGGGTAGTTTTGCCCCCCCCCCCTCCAGATTTTAGCCTGCTCAATATGGGGCAACATGACTCTTCCCCTCCCCAGGATTTTCATTTGAGGGGGGGGGGGATTTTGGGTACCCTGCGCCCCGCAATCCGCCGCCCCTGCCCCTGAGCATGTCGGCAGGGCGACAAATCAGCCAGTGCAGTCCCTGGCCAGGTCGGAAGGACCTCTGAACAGGCCGAATGGGCCCCTTGACACACAAGAGGGGCTTCTTGGAAGGTCAGAGGAGTCTCTGGTGAGATCGGAAGGGTCAAAGCACGTAGAGATCGCAGATGAAGATTAAATACAAAGAGGACTTACTCCACAATACAAATATTAAAAGTGTAGCTTTCGTGTATATTGTAACACCCTTCGTCAGGGTGCTACAATATACCCGAAGGCTCCGATTTTATGTTTTCCTGTAGAGTAGCCCTATTTGTATTATGTATATATATATATATATATATATATATATATATATATATATATATATATATATATATATATATATATATATATATATATATATATATATATCACCCACTCTACATGATGTCTTTTCGCTCCGCGGATGAGTCCCTGAACAGGTTGGAAAGGCGTAGAAAAGGTCAGAGGGGCCCCTAGACGATCTGAAGGGAGCTAGGGCCTTTCAACAGTAAGAATACAGTTGTACAGGAAATCAAACTCAATTTAACTACAAATTCAATTATATGCGGGTTAGGAAAAAAATCGGTCAGTTTCTCGGCGCATTTATGTGTTATGTTGCTACCTTCCTATATTATTGGGCAAAATAGTTCATTTTAGCACCTTCTCCCCGCACTTTTAAACGCACAATATAGCAATTTTAGAGGTCCGCACCATACGCAATGCGACGCATTGATGAGAAAGCAGCCCAGGGCATACTAAAAAATTTCGCGCCGCTCCGCGGCGCAATTTGTTTAAGAGTTCGAGGTCTTGAGCTTAACAAAAATATTCAAAGTTGGTATAGCTGATTCCAAATTCGTGTCGCTGGTTCCAAAGTTGATGTGGCAGTTTGCTAACTCCAGCTCCTAAACGTTGGTATTGCCCATGCCATACCTGCCATACTGCATTTTCCAGCCTTGTAACGTGCCTTTTCATGCGTTTTTTTTTTGGGGGGGGTCAACACTTGGGAAGGGGCCCTTTCAACGCTCGGGAAGGGGCCCTTTCGAGGCGCCGCCCCCCCCCCCCTGGACGAAATCCTGGCTACGTGCCTGGAGGGGGTAGTCACGCTTACTAGCCCGGTTACGACGGGAGTAGTCACGCTTACTACCGCAAATACCAGGGTTCAGCGACGGTTACTAACCCTGGTACTAGGGGTATAGTAAGTGGTACTACCTCTCTTACCAGGGGAATTCACTTTCTTACCAACCCACTTACCACATATCCACCAGTTACTGCAGCTTTTGCGTTGACTATTTTTCGCCCGATTTATATTCGCACAGTAAACCGAGTTGAAACATCTGACATGACAGTTATTACAGCAAACACGCAGCTGATCGCCTGCTCGGGAACGCCTCCGAGCAGGCAATCACTGTGTTTTGCCCCCGAGGGGCAAAACACGGTTTCAGAACCTTTGGGGGTCATGACCAATTGGCACCCTGGATCCGCCCTTGGGTTGCTGTATTGCAACAAGATTAATTCTATAAAAATATGCATGAAATGGGTTTCACATGCATAGCAAAATCACAAGGGAGCAAACAAAACTCTACCCCAAATTTTCTGGGAAGTGTGTTGACATTGTTCAAGAATAATTGAAGGTTCGGAGATGATACCTCTGCCTGCATACGTATCTAACTAGAAAATGATACCATGAAAACTGTTAATAATGCAGTTAATACACTACCAACAAAGAGCAAAAAGCATAAAGTACAACTTAACAAGTGAGCACTCACCCCTCCAACACACGTAGCACGCACTCACGGTGGACCACTTCCGCACGATCACGTCACGCTGTCTCTGCAGCTGCGAATCGATATGGCTGCCACATACTAACAAAGAGCAACAAGCATTAAACAAGCGTACAAGCGTACAATGCAGAGAAACTTAACACTTCACCCCTCCAACACACGTACCGACGCAACACGCACTTACGTCAACGCAGTTTGAATGCACTTGAACGCATGCATGGTTTCTGCTTGCGAATCAAGATCATGGCTGCCGCGTGTGCCGAATTCAGAGGGTAGTTAAAGGCCTGGTAAAAGGGCGAGCCCCCTGGTAAGCACTCTAGTAGGCAGCTTGTCGCGCGTGTGCCGAATTTAGGGGGTAGTTCAAGGCCTGGTTCAAGGGCGAGCCCCCTGGTATATAGGCACTCTAGTAGGCAGATCATACTAGGGTCTCTACCATGGGTGAGAGCCTGGTACTGAATACTACTATTAGTACCAGGCCTCGAAGGGTGGTATCTTGGGTGGTAGAAGGGCTTTACTAGGGGGGCTGGTAAGACCCATAGTATCTTTTTATCTCAGTGTAGTGCAGTCGCCCCGTTTATTCGTGAAGGTGTCGTGTGGTCCTTTTCCGACATTTCTGAGTGGAATGATCTGCACGAACGTCATGTATTTGTCGATGCGACGCCGACTCAGATCGGCATTGTAGTGACAGGCTGCGTGCCGGTGTCTGTGTCTCTGCCACGTGCGCTGCCTATTTATGTGGCAGAGTATCTGGTAGCTCTAACGGCGATTGTTAGTGTGGAGCGGGGGCTGTTTACGCTGTTTTGTGATAATGCCGGCGTTTATTAGGTATAATTTGCAAAAAGGGCGCTGTCCTCGCCCCTGGCTATCAGTCATGTGCCATGTTTTCAGTTCGCGCGCTTTTTCTGTTCGGTATATAACGTCGTGTATGAATCCCGCAGATGCTCCCTCGCGCTCTCCCGCTCTGTAATCAGGGTCCGCACAGGAGCGGGGTTTTCCTGTCTCTGGGCCAATCAGCGGCCCAGGACATCGGATGATCGGCGCGGGAATTGGTGTTGCGTGCCTTTGTCGGGTCACTTCTGTGGTCAGTGTGTCAGTCGCGCCTCTGTTCCTGTCGCCAATACACGCAGTCGGCCGGCGCCACGATCGACAACAACAAACAGAGGCGCGAGGAGTCGCGCCTCTGTTCCTGCCGCCAATACACGCTGTCGGCTGGCGCCACGGTCGACAACAACAACGACCGACCCCCCCTCCCACCACAGGAATCTGGGGGATTCAATACAAGTACCAATGCCCCCTCCCCTCCTCCCCCCGCGCGTTCCCTGCACTGAACGTGAAAAACAATGATCTTATGAGAAAACGTCATGAAAACGGAAGTTTTTGTCTCGAGTGATTGAATTTGAAGTTTTTATGTAACCCTGTCTTTCAATGATAGACAAAACAGCGCACCTGATTGAATTTGAAGTTTTTATGTAACCCTGTCTTTCAATGATAGACAAAACAGCGCACCTGATGCAATTCAAGCAGCCCCGGTTAAGGGTGTAGGCAAGGGGGCCAAGGGGGACATGCCCCCACCCCCTCCCCTGGAGGCCAGACGGGCCCTTCTGGCGACCGAGCGAGGCCTCCTGGGGCCGAAGGCCCCAGTGTTTTGGATGGTGTCAGGCGCCCGCAAAACACCTTTATTTATTGCGTAAATACGGTTGATGATTCTGAAATGTAGATATATTAAATAGGTAGACATCGTTGTCTTCGAAACTGTATGTGCTGTTCCTTCCGTAAATTTACCTATATCTGCTACCCATTTTGTTCAGAGACGTTCGTTGGAAATACTATTTTTTACTCCTAACTTTGTTAAGAATGTCTTATACGCAAATTTTGAAAACTTCTTTTGATTTAGAACTAAACCTATTTTATACGGGATATTTGGTTTCTTAATATATGTTATATCTATGTTTTTCTCTGTATGTTTTTGGGGAGACTTCGTACTCATGCTGTGTAACACAGGAAGATCATTTTAATCCCATACGTAGTGTCTAATTCCTGCTTCGAATACATTGCCCCAGTATGTGCATTATACAGGTCTGCTATGAATCTTAGCCCTTTATCATTCCGCTTTCTAACCACTGTCGTCTTATATTTAGTATGGTCGGAGAACCATATTTTCTCATTTACTATTTCTTCGTCTGATGGGTTCTTCATTAAATTGAATTAGTGATTTAACCAGATCAATGTAAAATGGATTTGTTAACTTATTTGTTTTGCAAATTAAGTTGCTTACTTCCGTACGTTAGAAGGAGCCATGATCTTAACTCATGTAAATATTGAAATGAACTGGAAAGTATGACAGCCTCTGGAGGCTGTACTTTTGAGTGTCATGCATTGCCACTTTCTAGACATGTGCGGAAGACATTTCTACACCATTACGTTCAGTCTTGAATTTCAGCTACACGGTGCGTTCTATTGTTACTTATTGCCGCTTGAGTGACTGCATGTTAGCATGGGAGAGGGCTCATTTTTGTCCAGTCTGAGTAGCTCTGGAGGTCAAATTTGGAAATGCCACGAATAGCGTTTATGATTTTCGGATCCGGCATGTGCTGTTCTATTATTTCCCTGAGTTTGGTTGAAATCTGGCCAGGGGCCACTTCGGCATGTTCAGAGGCCCTTCTTACCTAGGAATAGGGCAAATTCAAGGGTGTGACGTTGTGTTCGTTGTGACGAGAGCTTTCGAATAATTCTCTTTTGAACGTTTTTTTATGGATATTTATTGATATTTTGGCTGGTAAAGTTTTCCTTTACATATGGTAGCCCGAATCTGGACTGGGCTCAATATAGGCTGAATGTGGACCAACTTGACGTACATGTGCGATACATTCGCACAACACAGTCGTCCATTGTCGGTTCTTTGATCGACCCTCTGTATTTTAAAGTGTCGGTCTCCTCGTTCTGGTGTGTGCGACCATGGCTGCCCCGTGCCAAATATGCAGCCCCTCCACAGTCTTTTTGGAATTCCTAATTCAGCCGAAAACAATCTGGGCCAAGAAATTTGTGTATATTTGCATAATTCACACGGTAGCCACCGTCTATTTATCACACGATATCAGTTAGATGGCGCGTGAAGCTTTTGTGCTGCGACCCCTCGGCGTGCCGCCTCGATGATCTATCCGGCCGCATGAGAATATGCTGACGGAAACATCAGCTGCTTCGGGCGCCAGCCAAGTTGGTTGTCTGCATATTCGTAAAGTAAAGTTTGCTTGTCGCGTGTATGTTAGGAGATTGGTTTTCTTGAGGTCGCTGGGGATTTCAACTTCTCAAAACGTTAGCAAGCGAAGATTGAGAAGCACGCGTTACGTGCAATAAATGACAGACTCGTTTGAAAGCCGTTTTCCAAATCCGTATACTCAATAACGCGTATGCCACATGTTTGATCCGCCTAGCCGAGACAATTGCCTGTCTCGGCATCAGAGGTGTCCGGCCGTGTCTGCCGTGTCTGCCGTGTCTGCCGTGTCTGCCGTGTCTGCCGTGTCTGCCGTGTCTGCCGTGTCTGCCGTGTCTGCCGTGTCTGCCGTGTCTGCCGTGTCTGCCGTGTCTGCCGTGTCTGCCGTGTCTGCCGTGTCTGCCGTGTCTGCCGTGTCTGGCGTGTCTGCTGTGTCTGCTGTGTCTGCCGTGTCTGCCGTGTCTGCCGTGTCTGGTCCGTCAGCTCAATCGTCTGTCTGTGTATCAGCAGGGTGTCTGGCTGCTGCCGCCGTGTCTGGCCGTGTCTGATCCGTCAGCTCAGTCGTCTGGCTGTGTATCAGCAGAGTGTCTGGCTGCTGCCGCCGTGTCTGGCCGCGCTGTTCGGTCGTCTGTCTGTGTATCAGCAGGGTGTCTGGCTGCTGCCGCCGTGTCTGGTCCGTCAGCTCAGTCGTCTGTCTGTGTATCAGCAGGGTGTCTGGCTGCTGCCGCCGTGTCTGGTCCGTCAGCTCAGTCGTCTGTCTGTGTATCAGCAGGGTGTCTGGCTGGTGCCGCCGTGTCTGGCCGTGTCTGATCCGTCAGCTCAGTCGTCTGTCTGTATATCAGCAGGGTGTCTGGCTGGTGCCGCCGTGTCTGGCCGTGTCTGATCCGTCAGCTCAGTCGTCTGTCTGTGTATCAGCAGGGTGTCTGGCTGGTGCCGCCGTGTCTGGTCCGTCAGCTCAGTCGTCTGTCTGTGTATCAGCAGGGTGTCTGGCTGGTGCCGCCGTGTCTGGCCGTGTCTGATCCGTCAGCTCAGTCGTCTGTCTGTGTATCAGCAGGGTGTCTGGCTGGTGCCGCCGTGTCTGGCCGTGTCTGATCCGTCAGCTCAGTCGTCTGGCTGTGTATCAGCAGGGTGTCTGGCTGCTGCCGCCGTGTCTGGTCCGTCAGCTCAGTCGTCTGTCTGTGTATCAGCAGGGTGTCTGGCTGGTGCCGCCGTGTCTGGCCGTGTCTGATCCGTCAGCTCAGTCGTCTGTCTGTGTATCAGCAGGGTGTCTGGCTGCTGCCGCCGTGTCTGGTCCGTCAGCTCAGTCGTCTGTCTGTGTATCAGCAGGGTGTCTGGCTGGTGCCGCCGTGTCTGGCCGTGCCTGATCCGTCAGCTCAGTCGTCTGTCTGTGTATCAGCAGGGTGTCTGGCTGGTGCCGCCGTGTCTGGCCGGTGACCCGGTGTGCTCCATCCGGTGCCGTCCGCTCGGGTGGTCCATTTCACGGCCTGTCGCCCCCCCCTCCCCCCCCCGTTCTCCTCCAGCCGGCCCCAGCCTGCAACACACTACTCCAGACAGCGCGCCTGACGACCCTCACACGCGGTTTGTGAGTAATCCGGCAATTATTTAATTATTGGTAAATATGGGGTGCAGAAATATACCTGCACAGTTTTTTTTAGAAACCAGGATGTTGTGCTTATTGATAAATTAACCCTAATAATGGCAGGCTCCTAGCTACCCCCATTAGTGATAGGGGGAGGAAAGATCCCCCCCTCCCCCGGAGATTTCGATATTTACCCGTCCGATTAAAAAAAACGGCATACGATTCCCCTCAACACGATCTAAATTTCTAAAAAAAAATATAATATTTGTTTTATAGTGGGCAACAGGGGGCAAATACTAGCAAAATTAGAGGTATATTTGATCCACCACAGCTGTCATGTTTATCAACCGATTTGAACGCAACTAATGGGGATCGATAGATATTGAATTGGGGATTGATATATGACGGTGACGTTTGAAAATTCAAAATCATAGGCGTTTGCAGGTCACTAAATATGGGGGTAAAATAAATGCGTAATATACCCGTCTTTTTTCTTCTTTTTTGGGTAAATGAAATGGTGCGTTATTTTGACATCAGACACAACAGTTATAAAGCATATTTGTATCCATAGGCGGTGCCAGGTTAGCGAAAAAGGGAGGCAAAATATAAAAAAATACTTCCTGGAAACCTCCCCTTTTCAAGTCCCTGAAACCGCCTCTGCCGTGCAATATTTGTTATAGTTCACTAATATCAACTAATTTGCACTTCTTTCAATCACCGTAAACCTATGTAACTCCTTTATATTTCAGGCAGTTAGGAACAAGCCGTGAAGATCGCATCTCCGTATTATCGCCAAATGTCGCCGGAAAAAATACTCCAAAAACCGGGCCCTGGAACTGCTTCTGTTACGGTTAGGAACTCAACATTTTGACTGCATATGCGGAAACCAATTCTAGGAAAAGTCCCAAAATTGCATGGCTCTGCTCCCAGCTGTTCCGGAGATATCTGCGAAAAACTTGAGGGGTGGGCAAAATCTGCCCCCCCCCCCCGCCACTAATAGGGTTAATATGCATGCAACTGTCTGACTGATATAACTGACTGATAACTGTCTGATATGCATGCTCTGCCTCAGCCGGTCCTGCAGAAAATGCGCGGTGGCATCACCGCGCACTTTGGAATGTCCTTACGTGCAGAAGAGGTCATTTCCAGAAAAATGTGGCTACCGTGGGACTTCTACCACCTTTATAACTACGTTTTACTATGTAACTCAATTATTCTGGGAAAAACCCGTATAATCCCTTTAAGTCCACACCGAGATAACGCAATTCCGATGGCGGAACAGTAACAAACTTATCAAAATGAATGCGAAGATCCGACTCAATGACAAATTATACGATACCAGACAGGTCTTCAGGGCGGCGAGCGACAAACAGAAAATCATCTAAATAAGCAATGCATCTTAAAGGCGGCCGCACACTAGGCCATTCGGCGGGCGAAGGTCGCGATATCGCTACGACTTTCCGCGCAACTTTAGCGACTTTCCGCCTTCGCGTCAGCCGAAACTTCAAAAATCGCGGACGAATGTCGTCGGCCGGCCATCTGCGGACCGGCGGAAAAAAGCTGATTCGAACGAGCTTTTTTCCGCGACTGAACGCCGCGGAACCGCGGACAACAAAATTGATCAGGCTAACAGTGGCGAATCTATGCAAGACAGAGGTACAAATTTTGCACAGCATGCTCTTGCCGCTGTTAAATTTATTATGTAAAAGTTTCGTGGTTCTAAACTTACATCTTCGTCGAAAAATGGCAATCATTAAGTTACCTTGGCACAGGCTGTAGGTACAGGTTGCGACATGCTGTAGGTCGGTGGGACGGAATCTCGCGAGCAGACAGCGCCGAATCCGCCGGAACAAGGACGATATTCCGCCGTATCGCCGCCATTTTCCGAGGCGGAATGTCGCAGTATATCGCGCGCCGAATGGCCTAGTGTGCGGCCGCCTTTACACCCGAAAACCTGCCCTCTACAATCTTCACTGTCGCACAGGCAATAAGTGCTGCATTTCTGTCGCCCGTGTCGGTGCTACTGCCAAGCCCATCGGCAGCCTGGTAAATACATATGTCTGTCTATATCGTACAAAACACCAAACTTTCTACTTGTACTCGGAGCCAAGGGAATATGATAAAAGCCGTCTCGTAACTCGAAAGTCTACTTTTATACCGTACCCAAATCCATCTGCTGAATATCCTAACACACGCTCGAGTTTCGGCAAAACGCAAGACCGCCGCGGCATCCAGGGCGTCAACAAAGACAGGTCATAAACTAAACGCGCGACCGACGGCGACTTTGCCACCGCAAACAGACGGTAACAGCTGTCCGGCTCACCCGGCTCAAACACTCAACTTTTCACAAAGTCTGACACCGCCTCCGTCATCAACACAGACCGCGGCGTGCTCAGCCACACGCGCGGCGCCGCGCTCGGCACGCGCACCTTCAGTCCTCGCGCCAAGACGCTGCTTACACGCGGATGGCCCCCGTAGACGGCCGGGTCCACTCGAACCCGCACCGGCGGCCTCACTCGAGCATCGCTGCCCACCGGCAGCCGACGCGCAGCGACGAACGCGAGAGGCGACTCGGTGAACCCCGCCCCACCCGACGCCGGCCCGCGCCGGCCGGCTGCGGCTCAGCGGCAGCGGGCACACCAGCCCCGCTGAGCAGCTCCGCCAGCACCCGGCAGGCAGCGCGCGGGTCGCCGGCCGCAGTCAGCGGCCACCCACCAAGGCCCGCCGCCGGCGCGGCCGGCTCCTCCTCATCTTCCTCGGATGACTCCTCGTCGGGGACGTCGCCCAAAAACGACGTCCCGGCAGCGGACGGCGTCGCTGCCGACGCCGCACCGAGCACGGCCGCGGCGCCGCGCCCCGGCTCGATGCCCGGAGCGCCTCCCCCGGGCGAGGGCAGAGCCGGGGGTGCTGCGGGTGGCAGGGGGCCGGAGTGGGGCTCCGAGACCGTTGCCCCCCCATGCCACACGCAGTGCCGTCCTAATGCGGACCGCGCGACGCGGCCGCGCGCAGGCCGGACGGCCGGGAGGGCCGCTGTCGCCACTTAGCGGCAGGCGCAACCGCCGGGCGGGGCCCGGGGGCCGGCCGCGGGACGGACGGGGTGAGCCGTATACCCAGCCGGTCCATGTCGGCGCTACGGGCGTCGTTCACCGCCGCCGCCCAGCCCTCGTGTGTCACGATGAGTAAGAGGCGGACACGCCCCCAGTACCACAGCTGGTGCTGCGGGGCCGGACCCGCCCTCTCCCCAGTACCACAGCTGATGCTGCGGGGCCGGACCCGCCCCCTCCCCAGTACCACAGCTGGTGCTGCGGGGCCGGACCCGCTCCCTCGCCGATGATGATCAGGCCGCGCGCCTCCTCCCTCTCCCCAGTACCACAGCTGGTGCTGCGGGGCCGGACCCGCCCCCTCGCCGATTATGATCAGGCCGCGCGCCTCCTCCCTCTCCCCAGTACCACAGCTGGTGCTGCGGGGCCGGACCCGCCCCCTCGCCGATGATGATCAGGCCGCGCGCCTCCTCCCTCTCCCCAGTACCACAGCTGGTGCTGCGGGGCCGGACCCGCTCCCTCGCCGATGATGATCAGGCCGCGCGCCTCCTCCCTCTCCCCAGTACCACAGCTGGTGCTGCGGGGCCGGACCCGCCCCCTCGCCGATGATGATCAGGCCGCGCGCCTCCTCCCTCTCCCCAGTACCACAGCTGGTGCTGCGGGGCCGGACCCGCTCCCTCGCCGATGATGATCAGGCCGCGCGCCTCCTCCCTCTCCCCAGTACCACAGCTGGTGCTGCGGGGCCTGACCCGCCCCCTCGCCGATGATGATCAGGCCGCGCGCCTCCTCCCTCTCCCCAGTACCACAGCTGGTGCTGCGGGGCCGGACCCGCCCCCTCCCCAGTACCACAGCTGGTGCTGCGGGGCCGGACCCGCCCCCTCGCCGATGATGATCAGGCCGCGCGCCTCCTCCCTCTCCCCAGTACCACAGCTGGTGCTGCGGGGCCGGACCCGCTCCCTCGCCGATGATGATCAGGCCGCGCGCCTCCTCCCTCTCCCCAGTACCACAGCTGGTGCTGCGGGGCCGGACCCGCCCCCTCGCCGATGATGATCAGGCCGCGCGCCTCCTCCATCTCCCCAGTACCACAGCTGATGCTGCGGGGCCGGACCCGCCCCCTCCCCAGTACCACAGCTGGTGCTGCGGGGCCGTACCCGCCCCCTCCCCAGTACCACAGCTGGTGCTGCGGGGCCGGACCCGCCCCCTCGCCGATGATGATCAGGCCGCGCGCCTCCTCCCTCTCCCCAGTACCACAGCTGGTGCTGCGGGGCCGGACCCGCCCCCTCCCCAGTACCACAGCTGGTGCTGCGGGGCCGGACCCGCCCCCTCGCCGATGATGATCAGGCCGCGCGCCTCCTCCCTCTCCCCAGTACCACAGCTGGTGCTGCGGGGCCGGACCCGCCCCCTCGCCGATGATGATCAGGCCGCGCGCCTCCTCCCTCTCCCCAGTACCACAGCTGGTGCTGCGGGGCCGGACCCGCTCCCTCGCCGATGATGATCAGGCCGCGCGCCTCCTCCCTCTCCCCAGTACCACAGCTGGTGCTGCGGGGCCGGACCCGCCCCCTCGCCGATGATGATCAGGCCGCGCGCCTCCTCCCTCTCCCCAGTACCACAGCTGATGCTGCGGGGCCGGACCCGCCCCCTCCCCAGTACCACAGCTGGTGCTGCGGGGCCGGACCCGCCCCCTCCCCAGTACCACAGCTGATGCTGCGGGGCCGGACCCGCCCCCTCCCCAGTACCACAGCTGGTGCTGCGGGGCCGGACCCGCCCCCTCCCCAGTACCACAGCTGGTGCTGCGGGGCCGGACCCGCCCCCTCGCCGATGATGATCAGGCCGCGCGCCTCCTCCCTCTACCCAGTACCACAGCTGGTGCTGCGGGGCCGGACCCGCCCCCTCCCCAGTACCACAGCTGGTGCTGCGGGGCCGGACCCGCCCCCTCGCCGATGATGATCAGGCCGCGCGCCTCCTCCCTCTCCCCAGTACCACAGCTGGTGCTGCGGGGCCGGACCCGCCCTCTCCCCAGTACCACAGCTGGTGCTGCGGGGCCGGGCACGCCCCCTCCCCAGTACCACAGCTGGTGCTGCGGGGCCGGACCCGCCCCCTCCCCAGTACCACAGCTGGTGCTGCGGGGCCGGACCCGCCCCCTCGCCGATGATGATCAGGCCGCGCGCCTCCTCCCTCTCCCCAGTACCACAGCTGGTGCTGCGGGGCCGGACCCGCCCCCTCCCCAGTACCACAGCTGGTGCTGCGGGCCGGACCCGCCCCCTCCCCAGTACCACAGCTGGTGCTGCGGGGCCGGACCCGCCCCCTCGCCGATGATGATCAGGCCGCGCACCTCCTCCCTCTCCCCAGTACCACAGCTGGTGCTGCGGGGCCGGACCCGCTCCCTCGCCGATGATGATCAGGCCGCGCGCCTCCTCCCTCTCCCCAGTACCACAGCTGGTGCTGCGGGGCCGGACCCGCCCCCTCGCCGATGATGATCAGGCTGCGCACCTCCTCCCTCTCCCCAGTACCACAGCTGGTGCTGCGGGGCCGGACCCGCCCCCTCGCCGATGATGATCAGGCTGCGCACCTCCTCCCTCTCCCCAGTACCACAGCTGGTGCTGCGGGGCCGGACCCGCCCCCTCGCCGATGATGATCAGGCCGCGCGCCTCCTCCCTCTCCCCAGTACCACAGCTGGTGCTGCGGGGCCGGACCCGCCCTCTCCCCAGTACCACAGCTGGTGCTGCGGGGCCGGGCCCGCCCCCTCCCCAGTACCACAGCTGGTGCTGCGGGGCCGGACCCGCTCCCTCGCCGATGATGATCAGGCCGCGCGCCTCCTCCCTCTCCCCAGTACCACAGCTGGTGCTGCGGGGCCGGACCCGCCCCCTCGCCGATGATGATCAGGCCGCGCGCCTCCTCCCTCTCCCCAGTACCACAGCTGGTGCTGCGGGGCCGGACCCGCCCCCTCCCCAGTACCACAGCTGGTGCTGCGGGGCCGGACCCGCCCCCTCGCCGATGATGATCAGGCCGCGCGCCTCCTCCCTCTCCCCAGTACCACAGCTGGTGCTGCGGGGCCGGACCCGCTCCCTCGCCGATGATGATCAGGCCGCGCGCCTCCTCCCTCTCCCCAGTACCACAGCTGGTGCTGCGGGGCCGGACCCGCCCCCTCGCCGATGATGATCAGGCCGCGCGCCTCCTCCATCTCCCCAGTACCACAGCTGATGCTGCGGGGCCGGACCCGCCCCCTCCCCAGTACCACAGCTGGTGCTGCGGGGCCGTACCCGCCCCCTCCCCAGTACCACAGCTGGTGCTGCGGGGCCGGACCCGCCCCCTCGCCGATGATGATCAGGCCGCGCGCCTCCTCCCTCTCCCCAGTACCACAGCTGGTGCTGCGGGGCCGGACCCGCCCCCTCCCCAGTACCACAGCTGGTGCTGCGGGGCCGGACCCGCCCCCTCGCCGATGATGATCAGGCCGCGCGCCTCCTCCCTCTCCCCAGTACCACAGCTGGTGCTGCGGGGCCGGACCCGCCCCCTCGCCGATGATGATCAGGCCGCGCGCCTCCTCCCTCTCCCCAGTACCACAGCTGGTGCTGCGGGGCCGGACCCGCTCCCTCGCCGATGATGATCAGGCCGCGCGCCTCCTCCCTCTCCCCAGTACCACAGCTGGTGCTGCGGGGCCGGACCCGCCCCCTCGCCGATGATGATCAGGCCGCGCGCCTCCTCCCTCTCCCCAGTACCACAGCTGATGCTGCGGGGCCGGACCCGCCCCCTCCCCAGTACCACAGCTGGTGCTGCGGGGCCGGACCCGCCCCCTCCCCAGTACCACAGCTGATGCTGCGGGGCCGGACCCGCCCCCTCCCCAGTACCACAGCTGGTGCTGCGGGGCCGGACCCGCCCCCTCCCCAGTACCACAGCTGGTGCTGCGGGGCCGGACCCGCCCCCTCGCCGATGATGATCAGGCCGCGCGCCTCCTCCCTCTACCAAGTACCACAGCTGGTGCTGCGGGGCCGGACCCGCCCCCTCCCCAGTACCACAGCTGGTGCTGCGGGGCCGGACCCGCCCCCTCGCCGATGATGATCAGGCCGCGCGCCTCCTCCCTCTCCCCAGTACCACAGCTGGTGCTGCGGGGCCGGACCCGCCCTCTCCCCAGTACCACAGCTGGTGCTGCGGGGCCGGGCACGCCCCCTCCCCAGTACCACAGCTGGTGCTGCGGGGCCGGACCCGCCCCCTCCCCAGTACCACAGCTGGTGCTGCGGGGCCGGACCCGCCCCCTCGCCGATGATGATCAGGCCGCGCGCCTCCTCCCTCTCCCCAGTACCACAGCTGGTGCTGCGGGGCCGGACCCGCCCCCTCCCCAGTACCACAGCTGGTGCTGCGGGCCGGACCCGCCCCCTCCCCAGTACCACAGCTGGTGCTGCGGGGCCGGACCCGCCCCCTCGCCGATGATGATCAGGCCGCGCACCTCCTCCCTCTCCCCAGTACCACAGCTGGTGCTGCGGGGCCGGACCCGCTCCCTCGCCGATGATGATCAGGCCGCGCGCCTCCTCCCTCTCCCCAGTACCACAGCTGGTGCTGCGGGGCCGGACCCGCCCCCTCGCCGATGATGATCAGGCTGCGCACCTCCTCCCTCTCCCCAGTACCACAGCTGGTGCTGCGGGGCCGGACCCGCCCCCTCGCCGATGATGATCAGGCTGCGCACCTCCTCCCTCTCCCCAGTACCACAGCTGGTGCTGCGGGGCCGGACCCGCCCCCTCGCCGATGATGATCAGGCCGCGCGCCTCCTCCCTCTCCCCAGTACCACAGCTGGTGCTGCGGGGCCGGACCCGCCCTCTCCCCAGTACCACAGCTGGTGCTGCGGGGCCGGGCCCGCCCCCTCCCCAGTACCACAGCTGGTGCTGCGGGGCCGGACCCGCTCCCTCGCCGATGATGATCAGGCCGCGCGCCTCCTCCCTCTCCGCAGTACCACAGCTGGTGCTGCGGGACCGGACCCGCCCCCTCCCCAGTACCACAGCTGGTGCTGCGGGGCCGGACCCTCCCCCTCCCCAGTACCACAGCTGGTGCTGCGGGGCCGGACCCGCCCCCTCGCCGATGATGATCAGGCCGCGCACCTCCTCCCTCTCCCCAGTACCACAGCTGGTGCTGCGGGGCCGGACCCGCCCCCTCGCCGATGATGATCAGGCCGCGCACCTCCTCCCTCTCCCCAGTACCACAGCTGGTGCTGCGGGGCCGGACCCGCCCCCTCCCCAGTACCACAGCTGGTGCTGCGGGGCCGGACCCTCCCCCTCCCCAGTACCACAGCTGGTGCTGCGGGGCCGGACCCGCCCCCTCGCCGATGATGATCAGGCCGCGCACCTCCTCCCTCTCCCCAGTACCACAGCTGGTGCTGCGGGGCCGGACCCGCCCCCTCCCCAGTACCACAGCTGGTGCTGCGGGGCCGGACCCTCCCCCTCCCCAGTACCACAGCTGGTGCTGCGGGGCCGGACCCGCCCCCTCGCCGATGATGATCAGGCCGCGCACCTCCTCCCTCTCCCCAGTACCACAGCTGGTGCTGCGGGGCCGGACCCTCCCCCTCCCCAGTACCACAGCTGGTGCTGCGGGGCCGGACCCGCCCCCTCGCCGATGATGATCAGGCCGCGCACCTCCTCCCTCTCCCCAGTACCACAGCTGGTGCTGCGGGGCCGGACCCGCTCCCTCGCCGATGATGATCAGGCCGCGCGCCTCCTCCCTCTCCCCAGTACCACAGCTGGTGCTGCGGGGCCGGACCCGCCCCCTCGCCGATGATGATCAGGCCGCGCGCCTCCTCCCTCTCCCCAGTACCACAGCTGGTGCTGCGGGGCCGGACCCGCCCCCTCGCCGATGATGATCAGGCCGCGCGCCTCCGCCCTCTCCCCAGTACCACAGCTGGTGCTGCGGGGCCGGACCCGCCCTCTCCCCAGTACCACAGCTGGTGCTGCGGGGCCGGGTCCGCCCCCTCCCCAGTACCACAGCTGGTGCTGCGGGGCCGGACCCGCCCCCTCCCCAGTACCACAGCTGGTGCTGCGGGGCCGGACCCGCCCCCTCGCCGATGATGATCAGGCCGCGCGCCTCCTCCCTCTCCCCAGTACCACAGCTGGTGCTGCGGGGCCGGACCCGCCCCCTCGCCGATGATGATCAGGCCGCGCGCCTCCTCCCTCTCCCCAGTACCACAGCTGGTGCTGCGGGGCCGGACCCGCTCCCTCGCCGATGATGATCAGGCCGCGCGCCTCCTCCCTCTCCCCAGTACCACAGCTGGTGCTGCAGGGCTGGACCCGCCCCCTCGCCGATGATGATCAGGCCGCGCGCCTCCTCCCTCTCCCCAGTACCACAGCTGGTGCTGCGGGGCCGGACCCGCTCCCTCGCCGATGATGATCAGGCCGCGCGCCTCCTCCCTCTCCCCAGTACCACAGCTGGTGCTGCGGGGCCGGACCCGCTCCCTCGCCGATGATGATCAGGCCGCGCGCCTCCTCCCTCTCCCCAGTACCACAGCTGGTGCTGCGGGGCCGGACCCGCTCCCTCGCCGGTGATGATCGGCCGCGCGCCTCCTCCCTCTCCCCAGTACCACAGCTGGTGCTGCGGGGCCGGACCCGCTCCCTCGCCGATGATGATCAGGCCGCGCGCCTCCTCCCTCTCCCCAGTACCACAGCTGGTGCTGCGGGGCCGGACCCGCTCCCTCGCCGATGATGATCAGGCCGCGCGCCTCCTCCCTCTCCCCAGTACCACAGCTGGTGCTGCGGGGCCGGACCCGCTCCCTCGCCGATGATGATCAGGCCGCGCGCCTCCTCCCTCTCCCCAGTACCACAGCTGGTGCTGCGGGGCCGGACCCGCTCCCTCGCCGATGATGATCAGGCCGCGCGCCTCCTCCCTCTCCCCAGTACCACAGCTGGTGCTGCGGGGCCGGACCCGCTCCCTCGCCGATGATGATCAGGCCGCGCGCCTCCTCCCTCTCCCCAGTACCACAGCTGGTGCTGCTGGGCCGGACCCGCCCCCTCGCCGATGATGATCAGGCCGCGCGCCTCCTCCCTCTCCCCAGTACCACAGCTGGTGCTGCGGGGCCGGACCCGCTCCCTCGCCGATGATGATCAGGCCGTGCGCCTCCTCCCTCTCCCCAGTACCACAGCTGGTGCTGCGGGGCCGGACCCGCTCCCTCGCCGATGATGATCAGGCCGCGCGCCTCCTCCCTCTCCCCAGTACCACAGCTGGTGCTGCGGGGCCGGACCCGCTCCCTCGCCGATGATGATCAGGCCGCGCGCCTCCTCCCTCTCCCCAGTACCACAGCTGGTGCTGCGGGGCCGGGCCCGCCCCCTCGCCGATGATGATCAGGCTGCGCACCTCCTCCCTCTCCCCAGTACCACAGCTGGTGCTGCGGGGCCGGGTCCGCCCCCTCCCGAGTACCACAGCTGGTGCTGCGGGGCCGGACCCGCCCCCTCGTCGATGATGATCAGGCCGCGCGCCTCCTCCCTCTCCCCAGTACCACAGCTGGTGCTGCGGGGCCGGGCCCGCCCCCTCCCCAGTACCACAGCTGGTGCTGCGGGGCCGGACCCGCCCCCTCCCCAGTACCACAGCTGGTGCTGCGGGGCCGGGCCCGCCCCTCCCCAGTACCACAGCTGGTGCTGCGGGGCCGGACCCGCCCCTCGCCGATGATGATCAGGCTGCGCACCTCCTCCTTCTCCCCAGTACCACAGCTGGTGCTGCGGGTCCGGACCCGCCCCCTCCCCAGTACCACAGCTGGTGCTGCGGGGCCGGGCCCGCCCCCTCCCCAGTACCACAGCTGGTGCTGCGGGGCCGGACCCGCCCCTCGCCGATGATGATCAGGCTGCGCACCTCCTCCTTCTCCCCAGTACCACAGCTGGTGCTGCGGGGCCGGACCCGCCCCCTCCCCAGTACCACAGCTGGTGCTGCGGGGCCGGAACCGCCCCCTCCCCAGTACCACAGCTGGTGCTGCGGGGCCGGACCCGCCCCCTCTCCAGTACCACAGCTGGTGCTGCGGGGCCGGACCCGCCCCCTCGCCGATTATGATCAGGCCGCGCACCTCCTCCCTCTCCCCAGTACCACAGCTGGTGCTGCGGGGCCGGGCCCGCCCCCTCGCCGATGATGATCAGGCCGCGCACCTCCTCCTTCTCCCCAGTACCACAGCTGGTGCTGCGGGGCCGGACCCGCTCCCTCGCCGATGATGATCAGGCTGCGCATCTCCTCCCTCTCCCCAGTACCACAGCTGGTGCTGCGGGGCCGGACCCGCCCCCTCCCCAGTACCACAGCTGGTGCTGCGGGGCCGGACCCGCCCCCTCGCCGATGATGATCAGGCCGCGCACCTCCTCCCTCTCCCCAGTACCACAGCTGGTGCTGCGGGGCCGGACCCGCCCCCTCCCCAGTACCACAGCTGGTGCTGCGGGGCCGGGCCCGCCCCCTCCCCAGTACCACAGCTGGTGCTGCGGGGCCGGACCCGCCCCTCGCCGATGATGATCAGGCTGCGCACCTCCTCCTTCTCCCCAGTACCACAGCTGGTGCTGCGGGGCCGGACCCGCCCCCTCCCCAGTACCACAGCTGGTGCTGCGGGGCCGGTCCCGCCCCCTCCCCAGTACCACAGCTGGTGCTGCGGGGCCGGACCCGCCCCTCGCCGATGATGATCAGGCTGCGCACCTCCTCCTTCTCCCCAGTACCACAGCTGGTGCTGCGGGGCCGGACCCGCCCCCTCGCCGATGATGATCAGGCCGCGCACCTCCTCCTTCTCCCCAGTACCACAGTTGGTGCTGCGGGGCCGGACCCGCCCCCTCGTCGATGATGATCAGGCTGCGCACCTCCTCCTTCTCCCCAGTACCACAGCTGGTGCTGCGGGGCCGGACCCGCCCCCTCCCCAGTACCACAGCTGGTGCTGCGGGGCCGGGCCTGCCCCCTCCCCAGTACCACAGCTGGTGCTGCGGGGCCGGACCCGCCCCCTCGCCGATGATGATCAGGCCGCGCGCCTCCTCCCTCTCCCCAGTACCACAGCTGGTGCTGCGGGGCCGGACCCGCCCTCTCCCCAGTACCACAGCTGGTGCTGCGGGGCCGGACCCGCCCCCTCGCCGATGATGATCAGGCCGCGCGCCTCCTCCCTCTCCCCAGTACCACAGCTGGTGCTGCGGGGCCGGGCCCGCCCCCTCCCCAGTACCACAGCTGGTGCTGCGGGGCCGGACCCGCCCCCTCGCCGATGATGATCAGGCCGCGCACCTCCTCCTTCTCCCCAGTACCACAGCTGGTTCTGCGGGGCCGGGCCCGCCCCCTCGCCGATGATGATCAGGCCGCGCACCTCCTCCCTCTCCCCAGTACCACAGCTGGTGCTGCGGGGCCGGGCCCGCCCCCTCCCCAGTACCACAGCTGGTGCTGCGGGGCCGGACCCGCCCCCTCGCCGATGATGATCAGGCCGCGCGCCTCCTCCCTCTCCCCAGTACCACAGCTGGTGCTGCGGGGCCGGACCCGCTCCCTCGCCGATGATGATCAGGCCGCGCGCCTCCTCCCTCTCCCCAGTACCACAGCTGGTGCTGCGGGGCCGGACCCGCTCCCTCGCCGATGATGATCAGGCCGCGCGCCTCCTCCCCCTCCCCAGTACCACAGCTGGTGCTGCGGGGCCGGACCCGCCCCCTCGCCGATGATGATCAGGCCGCGCACCTCCTCCCTCTCCCCAGTACCACAGCTGGTGCTGCGGGGCCGGGCCCGCCCCCTCGCCGATGATGATCAGGCCGCGCACCTCCTCCTTCTCCCCAGTACCCCACAGCTGATGCTGCGGGGCCGGACCCGCCCCCTCGCCGATGATGATCAGGCCGCGCACCTCCTCCTTCTCCCCAGTACCACAGCTGGTGCTGCGGGGCCGGGCCCGCCCCCTCCCCAGTACCACAGCTGGTGCTGCGGGGCCGGACCCGCCCCCTCGCCGATGATGATCAGGCCGCGCACCTCCTCCCTCTCCCCAGTACCACAGCTGATGCTGCGGGGCCGGACCCGCCCCCTCGCCGATGATGATCAGGCCGCGCACCTCCTCCTTCTCCCCAGTACCACAGCTGGTGCTGCGGGGCCGGGCCCGCCCCCTCCCCAGTACCACAGCTGGTGCTGCGGGGCCGGACCCGCCCCCTCGCCGATGATGATCAGGCCGCGCACCTCCTCCCTCTCCCCAGTACCACAGCTGGTGCTGCGGGGCCGGACCCGCCCCCTCGCCGATGATGATCAGGCCGCGCGCCTCCTCCCTCTCCCCAGTACCACAGCTGGTGCTGCGGGGCCGGACCCGCCCCCTCGCCGATGATGATCAGGCCGCGCACCTCCTCCCTCTCCCCAGTACCACAGCTGGTGCTGCGGGGCCGGACCCGCCCCCTCCCCAGTACCACAGCTGGTGCTGCGGGGCCGGGTCCGCCCTCTCCCCAGTACCACAGCTGGTGCTGCGGGGCCGAACCCGCCCCCTCCCCAGTACCACAGCTGGTGCTGCGGGGCCGGGCCCGCCCCCTCCCCAGTACCACAGCTGGTGCTGCGGGGCCGGACCCGCCCCCTCGCCGATGATGATCAGGCCGCGCGCCTCCTCCTTCTCCCCAGTACCACAGCTGGTGCTGCGGGGCCGGGCCCGCCCCCTCCCCAGTACCACAGCTGGTGCTGCGGGGCCGGACCCGCCCCCTCGCCGATGATGATCAGGCCGCGCGCCTCCTCCCTCTCCCCAGTACCACAGCTGGTGCTGCGGGGCCGGACCCGCCCCCTCCCCAGTACCACAGCTGGTGCTGCGGGGCCGGACCCGCCCCCTCCCCAGTACCACAGCTGGTGCTGCGGGGCCGGACCCGCCCCCTCGCCGATGATGATCAGGCCGCGCGCCTCCTCCCTCTCCCCAGTACCACAGCTGGTGCTGCGGGGCCGGGCCCGCCCCCTCGCCGATGATGATCAGGCCGCGCGCCTCCTCCCTCTCCCCAGTACCACAGCTGGTGCTGCGGGGCCGGACCCGCCCCCTCGCCGATGATGATCAGGCCGCGCGCCTCCTCCCTCTCCCCAGTACCACAGCTGGTGCTGCGGGGCCGGACCCGCTCCCTCGCCGATAATGATCAGGCTGCGCACCTCCTCCCTCTCCCCAGTACCACAGCTGGTGCTGCGGGGCCGGGCCTGCCCCCTCCCCAGTACCACAGCTGGTGCTGCGGGGCCGGGCCCGCCCCCTCCCCAGTACCACAGCTGGTGCTGCGGGGCCGGGCCCGCCCCCTCCCCAGTACCACAGCTGGTGCTGCGGGGCCGGACCCGCCCCCTCCCCAGTACCACAGCTGGTGCTGCGGGGCCGGGCCCGCCCCCTCCCCAGTACCACAGCTGGTGCTGCGGGGCCGGGCCCGCCCCCTCCCCAGTACCACAGCTGGTGCTGCGGGGCCGGACCCGCCCTCTCCCCAGTACCACAGCTGGTGCTGCGGGGCCGGACCCGCCCCCTCCCCAGTACCACAGCTGGTGCTGCGGGGCCGGACCCGCTCCCTCCCCAGTACCACAGCTGGTGCTGCGGGGCCGGACCCGCTCCCTCCCCAGTACCACAGCTGGTGCTGCGGGGCCGGACCCGCTCCCTCCCCAGTACCACAGCTGGTGCTGCGGGGCCGGACCCGCTCCCTCCCCAGTACCACAGCTGGTGCTGCGGGGCCGGACCCGCTCCCTCCCCAGTACCACAGCTGGTGCTGCGGGGCCGGACCCGCCCCCTCGCCGATGATGATCAGGCCGCGCACCTCCTCCCTCTCCCCAGTACCACAGCTGGTGCTGCGGGGCCGGACCCGCCCCCTCCCCAGTACCACAGCTGGTGCTGCGGGGCCGGACCCGCCCCCTCCCCAGTACCACAGCTGATGCTGCGGGGCCGGACCCGCCCCCTCGCCGATGATGATCAGGCCGCGCGCCTCCTCCCTCTCCCCAGTACCACAGCTGGTGCTGCGGGGCCGGACCCGCCCCCTCGCCGATGATGATCAGGCCGCGCGCCTCCTCCCTCTCCCCAGTACCACAGCTGGTGCTGCGGGGCCGGACCCGCTCCCTCGCCGATGATGATCAGGCCGCGCGCCTCCGCCCTCTCCCCAGTACCACAGCTGGTGCTGCGGGGCCGGACCCGCCCCCTCGCCGATGATGATCAGGCCGCGCACCTCCTCCCTCTCCCCAGTACCACAGCTGGTGCTGCGGGGCCGGACCCGCCCCCTCGCCGATGATGATCAGGCCGCGCGCCTCCTCCCTCTCCCCAGTACCACAGCTGGTGCTGCGGGGCCGGACCCGCCCCCTCGCCGATGATGATCAGGCCGCGCGCCTCCTCCCTCTCCCCAGTACCACAGCTGGTGCTGCGGGGCCGGACCCGCTCCCTCGCCGATGATGATCAGGCCGCGCGCCTCCGCCCTCTCCCCAGTACCACAGCTGGTGCTGCGGGGCCGGACCCGCCCCCTCGCCGATGATGATCAGGCCGCGCACCTCCTCCCTCTCCCCAGTACCACAGCTGGTGCTGCGGGGCCGGACCCGCCCCCTCCCCAGTACCACAGCTGGTGCTGCGGGGCCGGGCCCGCCCCCTCGCCGATGATGATCAGGCCGCGCACCTCCTCCCTCTCCCCAGTACCACAGCTGGTGCTGCGGGGCCGGACCCGCCCCCTCCCCAGTACCACAGCTGGTGCTGCGGGCCGGGCCCGCCCCCTCGCCGATGATGATCAGGCCGCGCACCTCCTCCCTCTCCCCAGTACCACAGCTGGTGCTGCGGGGCCGGACCCGCCCCCTCCCCAGTACCACAGCTGGTGCTGCGGGGCCGGGCCTGCTCCCTCGCCGATGATGATCAGGCCGCGCACCTCCTCCCTCTCCCCAGTACCACAGCTGGTGCTGCGGGGCCGGACCCGCCCCCTCCCCAGTACCACAGCTGGTGCTGCGGGGCCGGGCCCGCCCCCTCGCCGATGATGATCAGGCCGCGCACCTCCTCCCTCTCTCCAGTACCACAGCTGGTGCTGCGGGGCCGGACCCGCCCCCTCCCCAGTACCACAGCTGGTGCTGCGGGGCCGGGCCCGCCCCCTCGCCGATGATGATCAGGCCGCGCACCTCCTCCCTCTCCCCAGTACCACAGCTGGTGCTGCGGGGCCGGACCCGCCCCCTCGTCGATGATGATCAGGCCGCGCACCTCCTCCCTCTCCCCAGTACCACAGCTGGTGCTGCGGGGCCGGACCCGCCCCCTCCCCAGTACCACAGCTGGTGCTGCGGGGCCGGGCCCGCCCCCTCGCCGATGATGATCAGGCCGCGCACCTCCTCCCTCTCCCCAGTACCACAGCTGGTGCTGCGGGGCCGGACCCGCCCCCTCCCCAGTACCACAGCTGGTGCTGCGGGGCCGGGCCCGCCCCCTCGCCGATGATGATCAGGCCGCGCACCTCCTCCCTCTCCCCAGTACCACAGCTGGTGCTGCGGGGCCGGACCCGCCCCCTCCCCAGTACCACAGCTGGTGCTGCGGGGCCGGGCCCGCCCCCTCGCCGATGATGATCAGGCCGCGCACCTCCTCCCTCTCCCCAGTACCACAGCTGGTGCTGCGGGGCCGGACCCGCCCCCTCCCCAGTACCACAGCTGGTGCTGCGGGGCCGGGCCCGCCCCCTCGCCGATGATGATCAGGCCGCGCACCTCCTCCCTCTCCCCAGTACCACAGCTGGTGCTGCGGGGCCGGACCCGCCCCCTCCCCAGTACCACAGCTGGTGCTGCGGGGCCGGGCCCGCCCCCTCGCCGATGATGATCAGGCCGCGCACCTCCTCCCTCTCCCCAGTACCACAGCTGGTGCTGCGGGGCCGGACCCGCCCCCTCTCCAGTACCACAGCTGGTGCTGCGGGGCCGGGCCCGCCCCCTCGCCGATGATGATCAGGCCGCACACCTCCTACCTCTCCCCAGTACCACAGCTGGTGCTGTGGGGCCGGACCCGCCCCCTCGCCGATGATGATCAGGCCGCGCGCCTCCTCCCTCTCCCCAGTACCACAGCTGGTGCTGCGGGGCCGGGCCCGCCCCCTCCCCAGTACCACAGCTGGTGCTGCGGGGCCGGACCCGCCCCCTCGCCGATGATGATCAGGCCGCGCGCCTCCTCCCTCTCCCCAGTACCACAGCTGGTGCTGCGGGGCCGGGCCCGCCCCCTCCCCAGTACCACAGCTGGTGCTGCGGGGCCGGACCCGCCCCCTCGCCGATGATGATCAGGCCGCGCGCCTCCGCCCTCTCCCCAGTACCACAGCTGGTGCTGCGGGGCCGGGCCCGCCCCCTCGCCGATGATGATCAGGCCGCGCGCCTCCGCCCTCTCCCCAGTACCACAGCTGGTGCTGCGGGGCCGGGCCCGCCCCCTCGCCGATGATGATCAGGCCGCGCGCCTCCGCCCTCTCCCCAGTACCACAGCTGGTGCTGCGGGGCCGGACCCGCCCCCTCCCCAGTACCACAGCTGGTGCTGCGGGGCCGGACCCGCCCCCTCCCCAGTACCACAGCTGGTGCTGCGGGGCCGGGCCCGCCCCCTCGCCGATGATGATCAGGCCGCGCGCCTCCGCCCTCTCCCCAGTACCACAGCTGGTGCTGCGGGGCCGGGCCCGCCCCCTCCCCAGTACCACAGCTGGTGCTGCGGGGCCGGACCCGCCCCCTCCCCAGTACCACAGCTGATGCTGCGGGGCCGGACCCGCCCCCTCCCCAGTACCACAGCTGGTGCTGCGGGGCCGGGCCCGCCCCCTCCCCAGTACCACAGCTGGTGCTGCGGGGCCGGACCCGCCCCCTCGCCGATGATGATCAGGCCGCGCGCCTCCTCCCTCTCCCCAGTACCACAGCTGGTGCTGCGGGGCCGGGCCCGCCCCCTCTCCAGTACCACAGCTGGTGCTGCGGGGCCGGACCCGCCCCCTCCCCAGTACCACAGCTGGTGCTGCGGGGCCGGGCCCGCCCCCTCCCCAGTACCACAGCTGGTGCTGCGGGGCCGGGCCCGCCCCCTCTCCAGTACCACAGCTGGTGCTGCGGGGCCGGGCCCGCCCCCTCCCCAGTACCACAGCTGATGCTGCGGGGCCGGACCCGCCCCCTCCCCAGTACCACAGCTGGTGCTGCAGGGCCGGGCCCGCCCCCTCCCCAGTACCACAGCTGGTGCTGCGGGGCCGGACCCGCCCCCTCGCCGATGATGATCAGGCCGCGCGCCTCCGCCCTCTCCCCAGTACCACAGCTGGTGCTGCGGGGCCGGGCCCGCCCCCTCCCCAGTACCACAGCTGGTGCTGCGGGGCCGGACCCGCCCCTCGCCGATGATGATCAGGCTGCGCACCTCCTCCTTCTCCCCAGTACCACAGCTGGTGCTGCGGGGCCGGACCCGCCCCCTCCCCAGTACCACAGCTGGTGCTGCGGGGCCGGGCCCGCCCCCTCCCCAGTACCACAGCTGGTGCTGCGGGGCCGGACCCGCCCCTCGCCGATGATGATCAGGCTGCGCACCTCCTCCTTCTCCCCAGTACCACAGCTGGTGCTGCGGGGCCGGACCCGCCCCCTCGCCGATGATGATCAGGCCGCGCACCTCCTCCTTCTCCCCAGTACCACAGTTGGTGCTGCGGGGCCGGACCCGCCCCCTCGCCGATGATGATCAGGCTGCGCACCTCCTCCTTCTCCCCAGTACCACAGCTGGTGCTGCGGGGCCGGACCCGCCCCCTCCCCAGTACCACAGCTGGTGCTGCGGGGCCGGGCCCGCCCCCTCCCCAGTACCACAGCTGGTGCTGCGGGGCCGGACCCGCCCCCTCGCCGATGATGATCAGGCCGCGCGCCTCCTCCCTCTCCCCAGTACCACAGCTGGTGCTGCGGGGCCGGACCCGCCCTCTCCCCAGTACCACAGCTGGTGCTGCGGGGCCGGACCCGCCCCCTCGCCGATGATGATCAGGCCGCGCGCCTCCTCCCTCTCCCCAGTACCACAGCTGGTGCTGCGGGGCCGGGCCCGCCCCCTCCCCAGTTTTACAGCTGGTGCTGCGGGGCCGGACCCGCCCCCTCGCCGATGATGATCAGGCCGCGCACCTCCTCCTTCTCCCCAGTACCACAGCTGGTGCTGCGGGGCCGGGCCCGCCCCCTCGCCGATGATGATCAGGCCGCGCACCTCCTCCCTCTCCCCAGTACCACAGCTGGTGCTGCGGGGCCGGGCCCGCCCCCTCCCCAGTACCACAGCTGGTGCTGCGGGGCCGGACCCGCCCCCTCGCCGATGATGATCAGGCCGCGCGCCTCCTCCCTCTCCCCAGTACCACAGCTGGTGCTGCGGGGCCGGACCCGCTCCCTCGCCGATGATGATCAGGCCGCGCGCCTTCTCCCTCTCCCCAGTACCACAGCTGGTGCTGCGGGGCCGGACCCGCTCCCTCGCCGATGATGATCAGGCCGCGCGCCTCCTCCCCCTCCCCAGTACCACAGCTGGTGCTGCGGGGCCGGACCCGCCCCCTCGCCGATGATGATCAGGCCGCGCACCTCCTCCCTCTCCCCAGTACCACAGCTGGTGCTGCGGGGCCGGGCCCGCCCCCTCGCCGATGATGATCAGGCCGCGCACCTCCTCCTTCTCCCCAGTATCCCACAGCTGATGCTGCGGGGCCGGACCCGCCCCCTCGCCGATGATGATCAGGCCGCGCACCTCCTCCTTCTCCCCAGTACCACAGCTGGTGCTGCGGGGCCGGGCCCACCCCCTCCCCAGTACCACAGCTGGTGCTGCGGGGCCGGACCCGCCCCCTCGCCGATGATGATCAGGCCGCGCACCTCCTCCCTCTCCCCAGTACCACAGCTGATGCTGCGGGGCCGGACCCGCCCCCTCGCCGATGATGATCAGGCCGCGCACCTCCTCCTTCTCCCCAGTACCACAGCTGGTGCTGCGGGGCCGGGCCCGCCCCCTCCCCAGTACCACAGCTGGTGCTGCGGGGCCGGACCCGCCCCCTCGCCGATGATGATCAGGCCGCGCACCTCCTCCCTCTCCCCAGTACCACAGCTGGTGCTGCGGGGCCGGACCCGCCCCCTCGCCGATGATGATCAGGCCGCGCGCCTCCTCCCTCTCCCCAGTACCACAGCTGGTGCTGCGGGGCCGGACCCGCCCCCTCGCCGATGATGATCAGGCCGCGCACCTCCTCCCTCTCCCCAGTACCACAGCTGGTGCTGCGGGGCCGGACCCGCCCCCTCCCCAGTACCACAGCTGGTGCTGCGGGGCCGGGTCCGCCCTCTCCCCAGTACCACAGCTGGTGCTGCGGGGCCGAACCCGCCCCCTCCCCAGTACCACAGCTGGTGCTGCGGGGCCGGGCCCGCCCCCTCCCCAGTACCACAGCTGGTGCTGCGGGGCCGGACCCGCCCCCTCGCCGATGATGATCAGGCCGCGCGCCTCCTCCCTCTCCCCAGTACCACAGCTGGTGCTGCGGGGCCGGACCCGCCCCCTCGCCGATGATGATCAGGCCGCGCGCCTCCTCCCTCTCCCCAGTACCACAGCTGGTGCTGCAGGGCCGGACCCGCCCCCTCCCCAGTACCACAGCTGGTGCTGCGGGGCCGGACCCGCCCCCTCCCCAGTACCACAGCTGGTGCTGCGGGGCCGGACCCGCCCCCTCGCCGATGATGATCAGGCCGCGCGCCTCCTCCCTCTCCCCAGTACCACAGCTGGTGCTGCGGGGCCGGGCCCGCCCCCTCGCCGATGATGATCAGGCCGCGCGCCTCCTCCCTCTCCCCAGTACCACAGCTGGTGCTGCGGGGCCGGACCCGCCCCCTCGCCGATGATGATCAGGCCGCGCGCCTCCTCCCTCTCCCCAGTACCACAGCTGGTGCTGCGGGGCCGGACCCGCTCCCTCGCCGATGATGATCAGGCTGCGCACCTCCTCCCTCTCCCCAGTACCACAGCTGGTGCTGCGGGGCCGGGCCCGCCCCCTCCCCAGTACCACAGCTGGTGCTGCGGGGCCGGGCCCGCCCCCTCCCCAGTACCACAGCTGGTGCTGCGGGGCCGGACCCGCCTCCTCCCCAGTACCACAGCTGGTGCTGCGGGGCCGGGCCCGCCCCCTCCCCAGTACCACAGCTGGTGCTGCGGGGCCGGGCCCGCCCCCTCCCCAGTACCACAGCTGGTGCTGCGGGGCCGGACCCGCCCTCTCCCCAGTACCACAGCTGGTGCTGCGGGGCCGGACCCGCCCCCTCCCCAGTACCACAGCTGGTGCTGCGGGGCCGGACCCGCTCCCTCCCCAGTACCACAGCTGGTGCTGCGGGGCCGGACCCGCTCCCTCCCCAGTACCACAGCTGGTGCTGCGGGGCCGGACCCGCTCCCTCGCCAGTACCACAGCTGGTGCTGCGGGGCCGGACCCGCTCCCTCCCCAGTACCACAGCTGGTGCTGCGGGGCCGGACCCGCCCCCTCGCCGATGATGATCAGGCCGCGCACCTCCTCCCTCTCCCCAGTACCACAGCTGGTGCTGCGGGGCCGGACCCGCCCCCTCCCCAGTACCACAGCTGGTGCTGCGGGGCCGGACCCGCCCCCTCCCCAGTACCACAGCTGATGCTGCGGGGCCGGACCCGCCCCCTCGCCGATGATGATCAGGCCGCGCGCCTCCTCCCTCTCCCCAGTACCACAGCTGGTGCTGCGGGGCCGGACCCGCCCCCTCGCCGATGATGATCAGGCCGCGCGCCTCCTCCCTCTCCCCAGTACCACAGCTGGTGCTGCGGGGCCGGACCCGCTCCCTCGCCGATGATGATCAGGCCGCGCGCCTCCGCCCTCTCCCCAGTACCACAGCTGGTGCTGCGGGGCCGGACCCGCCCCCTCGCCGATGATGATCAGGCCGCGCACCTCCTCTCTCTCCCCAGTACCACAGCTGGTGCTGCGGGGCCGGACCCGCCCCCTCGCCGATGATGATCAGGCCGCGCGCCTCCTCCCTCTCCCCAGTACCACAGCTGGTGCTGCGGGGCCGGACCCGCCCCCTCGCCGATGATGATCAGGCCGCGCGCCTCCTCCCTCTCCCCAGTACCACAGCTGGTGCTGCGAGGCCGGACCCGCTCCCTCGCCGATGATGATCAGGCCGCGCGCCTCCGCCCTCTCCCCAGTACCACAGCTGGTGCTGCGGGGCCGGACCCGCCCCCTCGCCGATGATGATCAGGCCGCGCACCTCCTCCCTCTCCCCAGTACCACAGCTGGTGCTGCGGGGCCGGACCCGCCCCCTCCCCAGTACCACAGCTGGTGCTGCGGGGCCGGGCCCGCCCCCTCGCCGATGATGATCAGGCCGCGCACCTCCTCCCTCTCCCCAGTACCACAGCTGGTGCTGCGGGGCCGGACCCGCCCCCTCGCCGATGATGATCAGGCCGCGCACCTCCTCCCTCTCCCCAGTACCACAGCTGGTGCTGCGGGGCCGGACCCGCCCCCTCGCCGATGATGATCAGGCCGCGCGCCTCCTCCCTCTCCCCAGTACCACAGCTGGTGCTGCGGGGCCGGACCCGCCCCCTCGCCGATGATGATCAGGCCGCGCGCCTCCTCCCTCTCCCCAGTACCACAGCTGTTGCTGCGGGGCCGGACCCGCCCCCTCGCCGATGATGATCAGGCCGCGCACCTCCTCCCTCTCCCCAGTACCACAGCTGGTGCTGCGGGGCCGGACCCGCCCCCTCCCCAGTACCACAGCTGGTGCTGCGGGGCCGGACCCGCCCCCTCTCCAGTACCACAGCTGGTGCTGCGGGGCCGGACCCGCCCCCTCGCCGATTATGATCAGGCCGCGAACCTCCTCCCTCTCCCCAGTACCACAGCTGGTGCTGCGGGGCCGGGCCCGCCCCCTCGCCGATGATGATCAGGCCGCGCACCTCCTCCTTCTCCCCAGTACCACAGCTGGTGCTGCGGGGCCGGACCCGCTCCCTCGCCGATGATGATCAGGCTGCGCATCTCCTCCCTCTCCCCAGTACCACAGCTGGTGCTGCGGGGCCGGACCCGCCCCTTCCCCAGTACCACAGCTGGTGCTGCGGGGCCGGACCCGCCCCCTCGCCGATGATGATCAGGCCGCGCACCTCCTCCCTCTCCCCAGTACCACAGCTGGTGCTGCGGGGCCGGACCCGCCCCCTCCCCAGTACCACAGCTGGTGCTGCGGGGCCGGGCCCGCCCCCTCCCCAGTACCACAGCTGGTGCTGCGGGGCCGGACCCGCCCCTCGCCGATGATGATCAGGCTGCGCACCTCCTCCTTCTCCCCAGTACCACAGCTGGTGCTGCGGGGCCGGACCCGCCCCCTCCCCAGTACCACAGCTGGTGCTGCGGGGCCGGTCCCGCCCCCTCCCCAGTACCACAGCTGGTGCTGCGGGGCCGGACCCGCCCCTCGCCGATGATGATCAGGCTGCGCACCTCCTCCTTCTCCCCAGTACCACAGCTGGTGCTGCGGGGCCGGACCCGCCCCCTCGCCGATGATGATCAGGCCGCGCACCTCCTCCTTCTCCCCAGTACCACAGTTGGTGCTGCGGGGCCGGACCCGCCCCCTCGCCGATGATGATCAGGCTGCGCACCTCCTCCTTCTCCCCAGTACCACAGCTGGTGCTGCGGGGCCGGACCCGCCCCCTCCCCAGTACCACAGCTGGTGCTGCGGGGCCGGGCCCGCCCCCTCCCCAGTACCACAGCTGGTGCTGCGGGGCCGGACCCGCCCCCTCGCCGATGATGATCAGGCCGCGCGCCTCCTCCCTCTCCCCAGTACCACAGCTGGTGCTGCGGGGCCGGACCCGCCCTCTCCCCAGTACCACAGCTGGTGCTGCGGGGCCGGACCCGCCCCCTCGCCGATGATGATCAGGCCGCGCGCCTCCTCCCTCTCCCCAGTACCACAGCTGGTGCTGCGGGGCCGGGCCCGCCCCCTCCCCAGTACCACAGCTGGTGCTGCGGGGCCGGACCCGCCCCCTCGCCGATGATGATCAGGCCGCGCACCTCCTCCTTCTCCCCAGTACCACAGCTGGTTCTGCGGGGCCGGGCCCGCCCCCTCGCCGATGATGATCAGGCCGCGCACCTCCTCCCTCTCCCCAGTACCACAGCTGGTGCTGCGGGGCCGGGCCCGCCCCCTCCCCAGTACCACAGCTGGTGCTGCGGGGCCGGACCCGCCCCCTCGCCGATGATGATCAGGCCGCGCGCCTCCTCCCTCTCCCCAGTACCACAGCTGGTGCTGCGGGGCCGGACCCGCTCCCTCGCCGATGATGATCAGGCCGCGCGCCTCCTCCCTCTCCCCAGTACCACAGCTGGTGCTGCGGGGCCGGACCCGCTCCCTCGCCGATGATGATCAGGCCGCGCGCCTCCTCCCCCTCCCCAGTACCACAGCTGGTGCTGCGGGGCCGGACCCGCCCCCTCGCCGATGATGATCAGGCCGCGCACCTCCTCCCTCTCCCCAGTACCACAGCTGGTGCTGCGGGGCCGGGCCCGCCCCCTCGCCGATGATGATCAGGCCGCGCACCTCCTCCTTCTCCCCAGTACCCCACAGCTGATGCTGCGGGGCCGGACCCGCCCCCTCGCCGATGATGATCAGGCCGCGCACCTCCTCCTTCTCCCCAGTACCACAGCTGGTGCTGCGGGGCCGGGCCCGCCCCCTCCCCAGTACCACAGCTGGTGCTGCGGGGCCGGACCCGCCCCCTCGCCGATGATGATCAGGCCGCGCACCTCCTCCCTCTCCCCAGTACCACAGCTGATGCTGCGGGGCCGGACCCGCCCCCTCGCCGATGATGATCAGGCCGCGCACCTCCTCCTTCTCCCCAGTACCACAGCTGGTGCTGCGGGGCCGGGCCCGCCCCCTCCCCAGTACCACAGCTGGTGCTGCGGGGCCGGACCCGCCCCCTCGCCGATGATGATCAGGCCGCGCACCTCCTCCCTCTCCCCAGTACCACAGCTGGTGCTGCGGGGCCGGACCCGCCCCCTCGCCGATGATGATCAGGCCGCGCGCCTCCTCCCTCTCCCCAGTACCACAGCTGGTGCTGCGGGGCCGGACCCGCCCCCTCGCCGATGATGATCAGGCCGCGCACCTCCTCCCTCTCCCCAGTACCACAGCTGGTGCTGCGGGGCCGGACCCGCCCCCTCCCCAGTACCACAGCTGGTGCTGCGGGGCCGGGTCCGCCCTCTCCCCAGTACCACAGCTGGTGCTGCGGGGCCGAACCCGCCCCCTCCCCAGTACCACAGCTGGTGCTGCGGGGCCGGGCCCGCCCCCTCCCCAGTACCACAGCTGGTGCTGCGGGGCCGGGCCCGCCCCCTCCCCAGTACCACAGCTGGTGCTGCGGGGCCGGACCCGCCCCCTCGCCGATGATGATCAGGCCGCGCGCCTCCTCCCTCTCCCCAGTACCACAGCTGGTGCTGCGGGGCCGGACCCGCCCCCTCCCCAGTACCACAGCTGGTGCTGCGGGGCCGGACCCGCCCCCTCCCCAGTACCACAGCTGGTGCTGCGGGGCCGGACCCGCCCCCTCGCCGATGATGATCAGGCCGCGCGCCTCCTCCCTCTCCCCAGTACCACAGCTGGTGCTGCGGGGCCGGGCCCGCCCCCTCGCCGATGATGATCAGGCCGCGCGCCTCCTCCCTCTCCCCAGTACCACAGCTGGTGCTGCGGGGCCGGACCCGCCCCCTCGCCGATGATGATCAGGCCGCGCGCCTCCTCCCTCTCCCCAGTACCACAGCTGGTGCTGCGGGGCCGGACCCGCTCCCTCGCCGATAATGATCAGGCTGCGCACCTCCTCCCTCTCCCCAGTACCACAGCTGGTGCTGCGGGGCCGGGCCCGCCCCCTCCCCAGTACCACAGCTGGTGCTGCGGGGCCGGGCCCGCCCCCTCCCCAGTACCACAGCTGGTGCTGCGGGGCCGGGCCCGCCCCCTCCCCAGTACCACAGCTGGTGCTGCGGGGCCGGACCCGCCCCCTCCCCAGTACCACAGCTGGTGCTGCGGGGCCGGGCCCGCCCCCTCCCCAGTACCACAGCTGGTGCTGCGGGGCCGGGCCCGCCCCCTCCCCAGTACCACAGCTGGTGCTGCGGGGCCGGACCCGCCCTCTCCCCAGTACCACAGCTGGTGCTGCGGGGCCGGACCCGCCCCCTCCCCAGTACCACAGCTGGTGCTGCGGGGCCGGACCCGCTCCCTCCCCAGTACCACAGCTGGTGCTGCGGGGCCGGACCCGCTCCCTCCCCAGTACCACAGCTGGTGCTGCGGGGCCGGACCCGCTCCCTCCCCAGTACCACAGCTGGTGCTGCGGGGCCGGACCCGCTCCCTCCCCAGTACCACAGCTGGTGCTGCGGGGCCGGACCCGCCCCCTCGCCGATGATGATCAGGCCGCGCACCTCCTCCCTCTCCCCAGTACCACAGCTGGTGCTGCGGGGCCGGACCCGCCCCCTCGCCGATGATGATCAGGCCGCGCGCCTCCTCCCTCTCCCCAGTACCACAGCTGGTGCTGCGGGGCCGGACCCGCTCCCTCGCCGATGATGATCAGGCCGCGCGCCTCCGCCCTCTCCCCAGTACCACAGCTGGTGCTGCGGGGCCGGACCCGCCCCCTCGCCGATGATGATCAGGACGCGCACCTCCTCCCTCTCCCCAGTACCACAGCTGGTGCTGCGGGGCCGGACCCGCCCCCTCCCCAGTACCACAGCTGGTGCTGCGGGGCCGGGCCCGCCCCCTCGCCGATGATGATCAGGCCGCGCACCTCCTCCCTCTCCCCAGTACCACAGCTGGTGCTGCGGGGCCGGACCCGCCCCCTCCCCAGTACCACAGCTGGTGCTGCGGGGCCGGGCCCGCCCCCTCGCCGATGATGATCAGGCCGCGCACCTCCTCCCTCTCCCCAGTACCACAGCTGGTGCTGCGGGGCCGGACCCGCCCCCTCCCCAGTACCACAGCTGGTGCTGCGGGGCCGGACCCGCCCCCTCGCCGATGATGATCAGGCCGCGCACCTCCTCCCTCTCCCCAGTACCACAGCTGGTGCTGCGGGGCCGGACCCGCCCCCTCCCCAGTACCACAGCTGGTGCTGCGGGGCCGGGCCCGCCCCCTCGCCGATGATGATCAGGCCGCGCACCTCCTCCCTCTCCCCAGTACCACAGCTGGTGCTGCGGGGCCGGACCCGCCCCCTCCCCAGTACCACAGCTGGTGCTGCGGGGCCGGGCCCGCCCCCTCGCCGATGATGATCAGGCCGCGCACCTCCTCCCTCTCCCCAGTACCACAGCTGGTGCTGCGGGGCCGGACCCGCCCCCTCCCCAGTACCACAGCTGGTGCTGCGGGGCCGGGCCCGCCCCCTCGCCGATGATGATCAGGCCGCGCACCTCCTCCCTCTCCCCAGTACCACAGCTGGTGCTGCGGGGCCGGACCCGCCCCCTCGCCGATGATGATCAGGCCGCGCGCCTCCTCCCTCTCCCCAGTACCACAGCTGGTGCTGCGGGGCCGGGCCCGCCCCCTCCCCAGTACCACAGCTGGTGCTGCGGGGCCGGACCCGCCCCCTCGCCGATGATGATCAGGCCGCGCGCCTCCTCCCTCTCCCCAGTACCACAGCTGGTGCTGCGGGGCCGGGCCCGCCCCCTCCCCAGTACCACAGCTGGTGCTGCGGGGCCGGACCCGCCCCCTCGCCGATGATGATCAGGGCGCGCGCCTCCGCCCTCTCCCCAGTACCACAGCTGGTGCTGCGGGGCCGGGCCCGCCCCCTCGCCGATGATGATCAGGCCGCGCGCCTCCGCCCTCTCCCCAGTACCACAGCTGGTGCTGCGGGGCCGGGCCCGCCCCCTCGCCGATGATGATCAGGCCGCGCGCCTCCGCCCTCTCCCCAGTACCACAGCTGGTGCTGCGGGGCCGGACCCGCCCCCTCCCCAGTACCACAGCTGGTGCTGCGGGGCCGGACCCGCCCCCTCCCCAGTACCACAGCTGGTGCTGCGGGGCCGGGCCCGCCCCCTCGCCGATGGTGATCAGGCCGCGCGCCTCCGCCCTCTCCCCAGTACCACAGCTGGTGCTGCGGGGCCGGGCCCGCCCCCTCCCCAGTACCACAGCTGGTGCTGCGGGGCCGGACCCGCCCCCTCCCCAGTACCACAGCTGATGCTGCGGGGCCGGACCCGCCCCCTCCCCAGTACCACAGCTGGTGCTGCGGGGCCGGGCCCGCCCCCTCCCCAGTACCACAGCTGGTGCTGCGGGGCCGGACCCGCCCCCTCGCCGATGATGATCAGGCCGCGCGCCTCCTCCCTCTCCCCAGTACCACAGCTGGTGCTGCGGGGCCGGGCCCGCCCCCTCCCCAGTACCACAGCTGGTGCTGCGGGGCCGGACCCGCCCCCTCCCCAGTACCACAGCTGGTGCTGCGGGGCCGGGCCCGCCCCCTCCCCAGTACCACAGCTGGTGCTGCGGGGCCGGGCCCGCCCCCTCCCCAGTACCACAGCTGGTGCTGCGGGGCCGGGCCCGCCCCCTCCCCAGTACCACAGCTGATGCTGCGGGGCCGGACCCGCCCCCTCCCCAGTACCACAGCTGGTGCTGCAGGGCCGGGCCCGCCCCCTCCCCAGTACCACAGCTGGTGCTGCGGGGCCGGACCCGCCCCCTCGCCGATGATGATCAGGCCGCGCGCCTCCGCCCTCTCCCCAGTACCACAGCTGGTGCTGCGGGGCCGGGCCCGCCCCCTCCCCAGTACCACAGCTGGTGCTGCGGGGCCGGACCCGCCCTTCGCCGATGATGATCAGGCTGCGCACCTCCTCCTTCTCCCCAGTACCACAGCTGGTGCTGCGGGGCCGGACCCGCCCCCTCCCCAGTACCACAGCTGGTGCTGCGGGGCCGGGCCCGCCCCCTCCCCAGTACCACAGCTGGTGCTGCGGGGCCGGACCCGCCCCTCGCCGATGATGATCAGGCTGCGCACCTCCTCCTTCTCCCCAGTACCACAGCTGGTGCTGCGGGGCCGGACCCGCCCCCTCGCCGATGATGATCAGGCCGCGCACCTCCTCCTTCTCCCCAGTACCACAGTTGGTGCTGCGGGGCCGGACCCGCCCCCTCGCCGATGATGATCAGGCTGCGCACCTCCTCCTTCTCCCCAGTACCACAGCTGGTGCTGCGGGGCCGGACCCGCCCCCTCCCCAGTACCACAGCTGGTGCTGCGGGGCCGGGCCCGCCCCCTCCCCAGTACCACAGCTGGTGCTGCGGGGCCGGACCCGCCCCCTCGCCGATGATGATCAGGCCGCGCGCCTCCTCCCTCTCCCCAGTACCACAGCTGGTGCTGCGGGGCCGGACCCGCCCTCTCCCCAGTACCACAGCTGGTGCTGCGGGGCCGGACCCGCCCCCTCGCCGATGATGATCAGGCCGCGCGCCTCCTCCCTCTCCCCAGTACCACAGCTGGTGCTGCGGGGCCGGGCCCGCCCCCTCCCCAGTACCACAGCTGGTGCTGCGGGGCCGGACCCGCCCCCTCGCCGATGATGATCAGGCCACGCACCTCCTCCTTCTCCCCAGTACCACAGCTGGTGCTGCGGGGCCGGGCCCGCCCCCTCGCCGATGATGATCAGGCCGCGCACCTCCTCCCTCTCCCCAGTACCACAGCTGGTGCTGCGGGGCCGGGCCCGCCCCCTCCCCAGTACCACAGCTGGTGCTGCGGGGCCGGACCCGCCCCCTCGCCGATGATGATCAGGCCGCGCGCCTCCTCCCTCTCCCCAGTACCACAGCTGGTGCTGCGGGGCCGGACCCGCTCCCTCGCCGATGATGATCAGGCCGCGCGCCTCCTCCCTCTCCCCAGTACCACAGCTGGTGCTGCGGGGCCGGACCCGCTCCCTCGCCGATGATGATCAGGCCGCGCGCCTCCTCCCCCTCCCCAGTACCACAGCTGGTGCTGCGGGGCCGGACCCGCCCCCTCGCCGATGATGATCAGGCCGCGCACCTCCTCCCTCTCCCCAGTACCACAGCTGGTGCTGCGGGGCCGGGCCCGCCCCCTCGCCGATGATGATCAGGCCGCGCACCTCCTCCTTCTCCCCAGTATCCCACAGCTGATGCTGCGGGGCCGGACCCGCCCCCTCGCCGATGATGATCAGGCCGCGCACCTCCTCCTTCTCCCCAGTACCACAGCTGGTGCTGCGGGGCCGGGCCCACCCCCTCCCCAGTACCACAGCTGGTGCTGCGGGGCCGGACCCGCCCCCTCGCCGATGATGATCAGGCCGCGCACCTCCTCCCTCTCCCCAGTACCACAGCTGATGCTGCGGGGCCGGACCCGCCCCCTCGCCGATGATGATCAGGCCGCGCACCTCCTCCTTCTCCCCAGTACCACAGCTGGTGCTGCGGGGCCGGGCCCGCCCCCTCCCCAGTACCACAGCTGGTGCTGCGGGGCCGGACCCGCCCCCTCGCCGATGATGATCAGGCCGCGCACCTCCTCCCTCTCCCCAGTAACACAGCTGGTGCTGCGGGGCCGGACCCGCCCCCTCGCCGATGATGATCAGGCCGCGCGCCTCCTCCCTCTCCCCAGTACCACAGCTGGTGCTGCGGGGCCGGACCCGCCCCCTCGCCGATGATGATCAGGCCGCGCACCTCCTCCCTCTCCCCAGTACCACAGCTGGTGCTGCGGGGCCGGACCCGCCCCCTCCCCAGTACCACAGCTGGTGCTGCGGGGCCGGGTCCGCCCTCTCCCCAGTACCACAGCTGGTGCTGCGGGGCCGAACCCGCCCCCTCCCCAGTACCACAGCTGGTGCTGCGGGGCCGGGCCCGCCCCCTCCCCAGTACCACAGCTGGTGCTGCGGGGCCGGACCCGCCCCCTCGCCGATGATGATCAGGCCGCGCGCCTCCTCCCTCTCCCCAGTACCACAGCTGGTGCTGCGGGGCCGGGCCCGCCCCCTCCCCAGTACCACAGCTGGTGCTGCGGGGCCGGACCCGCCCCCTCGCCGATGATGATCAGGCCGCGCGCCTCCTCCCTCTCCCCAGTACCACAGCTGGTGCTGCAGGGCCGGACCCGCCCCCTCCCCAGTACCACAGCTGGTGCTGCGGGGCCGGACCCGCCCCCTCCCCAGTACCACAGCTGGTGCTGCGGGGCCGGACCCGCCCCCTCGCCGATGATGATCAGGCCGCGCGCCTCCTCCCTCTCCCCAGTACCACAGCTGGTGCTGCGGGGCCGGGCCCGCCCCCTCGCCGATGATGATCAGGCCGCGCGCCTCCTCCCTCTCTCCAGTACCACAGCTGGTGCTGCGGGGCCGGACCCGCCCCCTCGCCGATGATGATCAGGCCGCGCGCCTCCTCCCTCTCCCCAGTACCACAGCTGGTGCTGCGGGGCCGGACCCGCTCCCTCGCCGATGATGATCAGGCTGCGCACCTCCTCCCTCTCCCCAGTACCACAGCTGGTGCTGCGGGGCCGGGCCCGCCCCCTCCCCAGTACCACAGCTGGTGCTGCGGGGCCGGGCCCGCCCCCTCCCCAGTACCACAGCTGGTGCTGCGGGGCCGGGCCCGCCCCCTCCCCAGTACCACAGCTGGTGCTGTGGGGCCGGACCCGCCCCCTCCCCAGTACCACAGCTGGTGCTGCGGGGCCGGGCCCGCCCCCTCCCCAGTACCACAGCTGGTGCTGCGGGGCCGGGCCCGCCCCCTCCCCAGTACCACAGCTGGTGCTGCGGGGCCGGACCCGCCCTCTCCCCAGTACCACAGCTGGTGCTGCGGGGCCGGACCCGCCCCCTCCCCAGTACCACAGCTGGTGCTGCGGGGCCGGACCCGCTCCCTCCCCAGTACCACAGCTGGTGCTGCGGGGCCGGACCCGCTCCCTCCCCAGTACCACAGCTGGTGCTGCGGGGCCGGACCCGCTCCCTCGCCAGTACCACAGCTGGTGCTGCGGGGCCGGACCCGCTCCCTCCCCAGTACCACAGCTGGTGCTGCGGGGCCGGACCCGCCCCCTCGCCGATGATGATCAGGCCGCGCACCTCCTCCCTCTCCCCAGTACCACAGCTGGTGCTGCGGGGCCGGACCCGCCCCCTCCCCAGTACCACAGCTGGTGCTGCGGGGCCGGACCCGCCCCCTCCCCAGTACCACAGCTGATGCTGCGGGGCCGGACCCGCCCCCTCGCCGATGATGATCAGGCCGCGCGCCTCCTCCCTCTCCCCAGTACCACAGCTGGTGCTGCGGGGCCGGACCCGCCCCCTCGCCGATGATGATCAGGCCGCGCGCCTCCTCCCTCTCCCCAGTACCACAGCTGGTGCTGCAGGGCCGGACCCGCTCCCTCGCCGATGATGATCAGGCCGCGCGCCTCCGCCCTCTCCCCAGTACCACAGCTGGTGCTGCGGGGCCGGACCCGCCCCCTCGCCGATGATGATCAGGCCGCGCACCTCCTCCCTCTCCCCAGTACCACAGCTGGTGCTGCGGGGCCGGACCCGCCCCCTCGCCGATGATGATCAGGCCGCGCGCCTCCTCCCTCTCCCCAGTACCACAGCTGGTGCTGCGGGGCCGGACCCGCCCCCTCGCCGATGATGATCAGGCCGCACGCCTCCTCCCTCTCCCCAGTACCACAGCTGGTGCTGCGGGGCCGGACCCGCTCCCTCGCCGATGATGATCAGGCCGCGCGCCTCCGCCCTCTCCCCAGTACCACAGCTGGTGCTGCGGGGCCGGACCCGCCCCCTCGCCGATGATGATCAGGCCGCGCACCTCCTCCCTCTCCCCAGTACCACAGCTGGTGCTGCGGGGCCGGACCCGCCCCCTCCCCAGTACCACAGCTGGTGCTGCGGGGCCGGACCCGCCCCCTCCCCAGTACCACAGCTGGTGCTGCGGGGCCGGACCCGCCCCCTCGCCGATGATGATCAGGCCGCGCGCCTCCTCCCTCTCCCCAGTACCACAGCTGGTGCTGCGGGGCCGGGCCCGCCCCCTCGCCGATGATGATCAGGCCGCGCGCCTCCTCCCTCTCCCCAGTACCACAGCTGGTGCTGCGGGGCCGGACCCGCCCCCTCGCCGATGATGATCAGGCCGCGCGCCTCCTCCCTCTCCCCAGTACCACAGCTGGTGCTGCGGGGCCGGACCCGCTCCCTCGCCGATAATGATCAGGCTGCGCACCTCCTCCCTCTCCCCAGTACCACAGCTGGTGCTGCGGGGCCGGGCCCGCCCCCTCCCCAGTACCACAGCTGGTGCTGCGGGGCCGGGCCCGCCCCCTCCCCAGTACCACAGCTGGTGCTGCGGGGCCGGGCCCGCCCCCTCCCCAGTACCACAGCTGGTGCTGCGGGGCCGGACCCGCCCCCTCCCCAGTACCACAGCTGGTGCTGCGGGGCCGGGCCCGCCCCCTCCCCAGTACCACAGCTGGTGCTGCGGGGCCGGGCCCGCCCCCTCCCCAGTACCACAGCTGGTGCTGCGGGGCCGGACCCGCCCTCTCCCCAGTACCACAGCTGGTGCTGCGGGGCCGGACCCGCCCCCTCCCCAGTACCACAGCTGGTGCTGCGGGGCCGGACCCGCTCCCTCCCCAGTACCACAGCTGGTGCTGCGGGGCCGGACCCGCTCCCTCCCCAGTACCACAGCTGGTGCTGCGGGGCCGGACCCGCTCCCTCCCCAGTACCACAGCTGGTGCTGCGGGGCCGGACCCGCTCCCTCCCCAGTACCACAGCTGGTGCTGCGGGGCCGGACCCGCCCCCTCGCCGATGATGATCAGGCCGCGCACCTCCTCCCTCTCCCCAGTACCACAGCTGGTGCTGCGGGGCCGGACCCGCCCCCTCGCCGATGATGATCAGGCCGCGCGCCTCCTCCCTCTCCCCAGTACCACAGCTGGTGCTGCGGGGCCGGACCCGCTCCCTCGCCGATGATGATCAGGCCGCGCGCCTCCGCCCTCTCCCCAGTACCACAGCTGGTGCTGCGGGGCCGGACCCGCCCCCTCGCCGATGATGATCAGGACGCGCACCTCCTCCCTCTCCCCAGTACCACAGCTGGTGCTGCGGGGCCGGACCCGCCCCCTCCCCAGTACCACAGCTGGTGCTGCGGGGCCGGGCCCGCCCCCTCGCCGATGATGATCAGGCCGCGCACCTCCTCCCTCTCCCCAGTACCACAGCTGGTGCTGCGGGGCCGGACCCGCCCCCTCCCCAGTACCACAGCTGGTGCTGCGGGGCCGGGCCCGCCCCCTCGCCGATGATGATCAGGCCGCGCACCTCCTCCCTCTCCCCAGTACCACAGCTGGTGCTGCGGGGCCGGACCCGCCCCCTCCCCAGTACCACAGCTGGTGCTGCGGGGCCGGACCCGCCCCCTCGCCGATGATGATCAGGCCGCGCACCTCCTCCCTCTCCCCAGTACCACAGCTGGTGCTGCGGGGCCGGACCCGCCCCCTCCCCAGTACCACAGCTGGTGCTGCGGGGCCGGGCCCGCCCCCTCGCCGATGATGATCAGGCCGCGCACCTCCTCCCTCTCCCCAGTACCACAGCTGGTGCTGCGGGGCCGGACCCGCCCCCTCCCCAGTACCACAGCTGGTGCTGCGGGGCCGGGCCCGCCCCCTCGCCGATGATGATCAGGCCGCGCACCTCCTCCCTCTCCCCAGTACCACAGCTGGTGCTGCGGGGCCGGACCCGCCCCCTCCCCAGTACCACAGCTGGTGCTGCGGGGCCGGGCCCGCCCCCTCGCCGATGATGATCAGGCCGCGCACCTCCTCCCTCTCCCCAGTACCACAGCTGGTGCTGCGGGGCCGGACCCGCCCCCTCGCCGATGATGATCAGGCCGCGCGCCTCCTCCCTCTCCCCAGTACCACAGCTGGTGCTGCGGGGCCGGGCCCGCCCCCTCCCCAGTACCACAGCTGGTGCTGCGGGGCCGGACCCGCCCCCTCGCCGATGATGATCAGGCCGCGCGCCTCCTCCCTCTCCCCAGTACCACAGCTGGTGCTGCGGGGCCGGGCCCGCCCCCTCCCCAGTACCACAGCTGGTGCTGCGGGGCCGGACCCGCCCCCTCGCCGATGATGATCAGGGCGCGCGCCTCCGCCCTCTCCCCAGTACCACAGCTGGTGCTGCGGGGCCGGGCCCGCCCCCTCGCCGATGATGATCAGGCCGCGCGCCTCCGCCCTCTCCCCAGTACCACAGCTGGTGCTGCGGGGCCGGGCCCGCCCCCTCGCCGATGATGATCAGGCCGCGCGCCTCCGCCCTCTCCCCAGTACCACAGCTGGTGCTGCGGGGCCGGACCCGCCCCCTCCCCAGTACCACAGCTGGTGCTGCGGGGCCGGACCCGCCCCCTCCCCAGTACCACAGCTGGTGCTGCGGGGCCGGGCCCGCCCCCTCGCCGATGGTGATCAGGCCGCGCGCCTCCGCCCTCTCCCCAGTACCACAGCTGGTGCTGCGGGGCCGGGCCCGCCCCCTCCCCAGTACCACAGCTGGTGCTGCGGGGCCGGACCCGCCCCCTCCCCAGTACCACAGCTGATGCTGCGGGGCCGGACCCGCCCCCTCCCCAGTACCACAGCTGGTGCTGCGGGGCCGGGCCCGCCCCCTCCCCAGTACCACAGCTGGTGCTGCGGGGCCGGACCCGCCCCCTCGCCGATGATGATCAGGCCGCGCGCCTCCTCCCTCTCCCCAGTACCACAGCTGGTGCTGCGGGGCCGGGCCCGCCCCCTCCCCAGTACCACAGCTGGTGCTGCGGGGCCGGACCCGCCCCCTCCCCAGTACCACAGCTGGTGCTGCGGGGCCGGGCCCGCCCCCTCCCCAGTACCACAGCTGGTGCTGCGGGGCCGGGCCCGCCCCCTCCCCAGTACCACAGCTGGTGCTGCGGGGCCGGGCCCGCCCCCTCCCCAGTACCACAGCTGATGCTGCGGGGCCGGACCCGCCCCCTCCCCAGTACCACAGCTGGTGCTGCAGGGCCGGGCCCGCCCCCTCCCCAGTACCACAGCTGGTGCTGCGGGGCCGGACCCGCCCCCTCGCCGATGATGATCAGGCCGCGCGCCTCCGCCCTCTCCCCAGTACCACAGCTGGTGCTGCGGGGCCGGGCCCGCCCCCTCCCCAGTACCACAGCTGGTGCTGCGGGGCCGGACCCGCCCCTCGCCGATGATGATCAGGCTGCGCACCTCCTCCTTCTCCCCAGTACCACAGCTGGTGCTGCGGGGCCGGACCCGCCCCCTCCCCAGTACCACAGCTGGTGCTGCGGGGCCGGGCCCGCCCCCTCCCCAGTACCACAGCTGGTGCTGCGGGGCCGGACCCGCCCCTCGCCGATGATGATCAGGCTGCGCACCTCCTCCTTCTCCCCAGTACCACAGCTGGTGCTGCGGGGCCGGACCCGCCCCCTCGCCGATGATGATCAGGCCGCGCACCTCCTCCTTCTCCCCAGTACCACAGTTGGTGCTGCGGGGCCGGACCCGCCCCCTCGCCGATGATGATCAGGCTGCGCACCTCCTCCTTCTCCCCAGTACCACAGCTGGTGCTGCGGGGCCGGACCCGCCCCCTCCCCAGTACCACAGCTGGTGCTGCGGGGCCGGGCCCGCCCCCTCCCCAGTACCACAGCTGGTGCTGCGGGGCCGGACCCGCCCCCTCGCCGATGATGATCAGGCCGCGCGCCTCCTCCCTCTCCCCAGTACCACAGCTGGTGCTGCGGGGCCGGACCCGCCCTCTCCCCAGTACCACAGCTGGTGCTGCGGGGCCGGACCCGCCCCCTCGCCGATGATGATCAGGCCGCGCGCCTCCTCCCTCTCCCCAGTACCACAGCTGGTGCTGCGGGGCCGGGCCCGCCCCCTCCCCAGTACCACAGCTGGTGCTGCGGGGCCGGACCCGCCCCCTCGCCGATGATGATCAGGCCACGCACCTCCTCCTTCTCCCCAGTACCACAGCTGGTGCTGCGGGGCCGGGCCCGCCCCCTCGCCGATGATGATCAGGCCGCGCACCTCCTCCCTCTCCCCAGTACCACAGCTGGTGCTGCGGGGCCGGGCCCGCCCCCTCCCCAGTACCACAGCTGGTGCTGCGGGGCCGGACCCGCCCCCTCGCCGATGATGATCAGGCCGCGCGCCTCCTCCCTCTCCCCAGTACCACAGCTGGTGCTGCGGGGCCGGACCCGCTCCCTCGCCGATGATGATCAGGCCGCGCGCCTCCTCCCTCTCCCCAGTACCACAGCTGGTGCTGCGGGGCCGGACCCGCTCCCTCGCCGATGATGATCAGGCCGCGCGCCTCCTCCCCCTCCCCAGTACCACAGCTGGTGCTGCGGGGCCGGACCCGCCCCCTCGCCGATGATGATCAGGCCGCGCACCTCCTCCCTCTCCCCAGTACCACAGCTGGTGCTGCGGGGCCGGGCCCGCCCCCTCGCCGATGATGATCAGGCCGCGCACCTCCTCCTTCTCCCCAGTATCCCACAGCTGATGCTGCGGGGCCGGACCCGCCCCCTCGCCGATGATGATCAGGCCGCGCACCTCCTCCTTCTCCCCAGTACCACAGCTGGTGCTGCGGGGCCGGGCCCACCCCCTCCCCAGTACCACAGCTGGTGCTGCGGGGCCGGACCCGCCCCCTCGCCGATGATGATCAGGCCGCGCACCTCCTCCCTCTCCCCAGTACCACAGCTGATGCTGCGGGGCCGGACCCGCCCCCTCGCCGATGATGATCAGGCCGCGCACCTCCTCCTTCTCCCCAGTACCACAGCTGGTGCTGCGGGGCCGGGCCCGCCCCCTCCCCAGTACCACAGCTGGTGCTGCGGGGCCGGACCCGCCCCCTCGCCGATGATGATCAGGCCGCGCACCTCCTCCCTCTCCCCAGTAACACAGCTGGTGCTGCGGGGCCGGACCCGCCCCCTCGCCGATGATGATCAGGCCGCGCGCCTCCTCCCTCTCCCCAGTACCACAGCTGGTGCTGCGGGGCCGGACCCGCCCCCTCGCCGATGATGATCAGGCCGCGCACCTCCTCCCTCTCCCCAGTACCACAGCTGGTGCTGCGGGGCGGACCCGCCCCCTCCCCAGTACCACAGCTGGTGCTGCGGGGCCGGGTCCGCCCTCTCCCCAGTACCACAGCTGGTGCTGCGGGGCCGAACCCGCCCCCTCCCCAGTACCACAGCTGGTGCTGCGGGGCCGGGCCCGCCCCCTCCCCAGTACCACAGCTGGTGCTGCGGGGCCGGACCCGCCCCCTCGCCGATGATGATCAGGCCGTGCGCCTCCTCCCTCTCCCCAGTACCACAGCTGGTGCTGCGGGGCCGGGCCCGCCCCCTCCCCAGTACCACAGCTGGTGCTGCGGGGCCGGACCCCGCCCCCTCGCCGATGATGATCAGGCCGCGCGCCTCCTCCCTCTCCCCAGTACCACAGCTGGTGCTGCAGGGCCGGACCCGCCCCCTCCCCAGTACCACAGCTGGTGCTGCGGGGCCGGACCCGCCCCCTCCCCAGTACCACAGCTGGTGCTGCGGGGCCGGACCCGCCCCCTCGCCGATGATGATCAGGCCGCGCGCCTCCTCCTCTCCCCAGTACCACAGCTGGTGCTGCGGGGCCGGGCCCGCCCCCTCGCCGATGATGATCAGGCCGCGCGCCTCCTCCCTCTCTCCAGTACCACAGCTGGTGCTGCGGGGCCGGACCCGCCCCCTCGCCGATGATGATCAGGCCGCGCGCCTCCTCCCTCTCCCCAGTACCACAGCTGGTGCTGCGGGGCCGGACCCGCTCCCTCGCCGATGATGATCAGGCTGCGCACCTCCTCCCTCTCCCCAGTACCACAGCTGGTGCTGCGGGGCCGGGCCCGCCCCCTCCCAGTACCACAGCTGGTGCTGCGGGCCGGGCCGCCCCTCCCCAGTACCACAGCTGGTGCTGCGGGGCCGGGCC